>CM069858.1:226168675-226471175 GCA_036172795.1 Pelodytes ibericus | reverse complement strand
AGGACATTAAGGACTGGGTAAAAGACAGGAAGCCTAAATCTGTGGAGGAGGCTGCAAGACTAGCAGATGAATACCAGGACAACTGGAGGCGAGAACAAGGGGGGAGCCGACCTGCGTTTAGGCAGCCGTATCTAGCCCCAACCACGGCTGCACCACCCAGAGCCCCCCTGAGTAATCCGCCGCCCAGCGCAACAGCAGCACCCCGACATTCTGCAGTGTGTCACTACTGCAAACGGCCGGGACACTACAAAAACCAGTGCCCACGTTTAAACCGGGGAAGCTGGGAGAGGCCGCCACCACAGTCCCAACCCAGGGCCGCTACTCATTGTGTACAGCAGGAGAGTACACCAGTGTTCCCTACCCACGAGGAACAATGGAGTGTGTTGCACGAAGTCAACCCCATGCAAGCAGGAGGCGATAACCGGGACCACCACCGTCAGTGGATTACAGTAGATGGGGTGGGGGCCCGCGCTTTAAGAGATTCTGGAGCCACGTTAACTGTGGTTCAACCGCACACTGTCAAGGCCCAAGCTCACACGGGCCGCACTGTGGCAGTAAGGGTAGCCGGGGCTGCCATTCACAAACTACCCATGGCTAAAGTCTTTGTGGATTGGGGCTCGGGATCTAAACAATTGGAGGTTGGCATTATGCAGGAACTACCAGCCGAAGTACTGTTGGGGAATGATGTGGGCTGTTTAACTTCCCAACTAGCCCGAGATCCTGCGTCCGAAGCCTACCCAGTTACCACCCGAGTTCAAGCCAGACTGGAAGCACCGCCGCACTCTGAGGAGACCCAGGTAGGAGTTGAAATACCCCCTTTACCTGACCCCCCTTCCCCGTTCTGGGATACTCCCCAGGGGTTTGAGCAGGAACAGAGGACGGACCCCACACTGGAAGGGTATAGAAAAGCGGTAGGGAATAATAGGGGCGACAACCCACATGAAAGGTTTGAGTGGCACAAGGGACTGTTGTATAGGGTGACAGATGGGGCAGGACACGGGACCGGCCCAGGTTACTAAGAGGCAGCTAGTAGTACCCCGCAAATTCCGGGCAGAGTTATTAAGACTCAGCCACAATATTCCCTTAGCCGGACATTTAGGGGTGAAGAAAACTAGAGACCGACTGACCCAAACCTTCTTCTGGCCCAGGGTCACTCAAGACCTTAAATACTACTGCAGGACCTGTGACGTTTGCCAGAAAATAGGAAAAAGGGGTGACCACCAGATAGCGAAGCTCCACCCGCTACCCATCATAGGGGAGCCATTTCACCGGGTAGCGGTGGATTTAATAGGACCCCTCAGTCGACCCAGTCAGTCGGGTAAAAAGTTTATACTCACCGTCGTGAACTATGCCACTCGGTACCCCGAAGCCGTGGCTCTCCCCAATATAGAGGCCGAAACCGTAGCCGAGGCACTGGTCAAAATATTTTCCCGGGTAGGTTTTCCCCAGGAGATCCTATCCGACAGAGGGACTCAATTCACAGCTCTCCTGACACAACAGCTGTGGCAGAGCTGTGGAGTGAAAGCCCTATTTAGCGCTCCATATCACCCTCAGACCAACGGTCTCTGTGAACGTTTTAATGGCACGCTCAAGCAAATGCTAAAGACGTTCGCAGAGTCCTGCAAGAACTAGGAGAAGTATCTTCCCCATCTTCTGTTTGCCTATCGTGAGGTGCCCCAGGCATCCACGGGGTTCTCCCCCTTCGAACTCCTGTTCGGAGAAAAGTTCGGGGCCCCCTGGATCTCGTACGGGAGCACTGGGAGGGCAACACAGATAATGGGGGGATCCCTATCGTACAGTACGTACTGGAGTTCCGCGACCGGCTGCGGACTCTCACCGAATCAGTTCGGGAGAATCTGCAGGCGGCTCGGGACTGTCAAAAGAAGTGCTACGACCGGGGTGCCCGAGACAGAGTCTTAGACTTAGGCCAAAAGGTGCTAGCCCTGAGACCCGCCAAGAAGGATAAGCTCCAGGCAGCATGGCCGGGACCTTTTAAGGTGGTGGAGCGAATAAGCGATACCACCTATATTGTAAGTAAATGTTCGGATGAAAGACTGACCAAAGTCTTTCATGTAAACATGTTAAAGCCCTACTACGAGCGAACGGAAGATGTCGGCGCCGTATGCGCCCCCTCTTCTGAAGATAGTGAGGGGCTCCCCCTCCCCGATCTGCTAGACCCCTCGCCCTGTAGTATTGACCAGGTCAGCCTGGGTCAGAACCTACAACCCCTAGAGCGAGGAGAAGCGTACGGCCTACTCCGGGAATACCAGGATATGTTTTCCGCCATTCCCGGCTATACCTCCGCTGCGGTACACCGAGTAGAAACTCAGGGAGAGACGCCACTACGGCAGCAACCATACCGTATTCCCGAGGCCGTGCGTGAGAGCATGCTGTCGGAAATTACCGACATGCTCAAGTTAGGGGTAATAGAACCCTCTCAGAGCCCTTGGGCATCTCCGGTAGTACTAGTACCGAAGCGTGACGGCACCACACGCTTCTGTGTAGACTACCGGAGGCTCAACGACCGCACCATAACGGATGCCTATCCCATGCCCAGAATGGATGAGTTGCTGGACCGTATGGCTGGAGGTAATTACTTGACAACCCTGGATTTGTGCAAAGGATACTGGCAGATCCCCTTGGAGGCGGCGGCCATCCCCAAGTCAGCATTCGTCACTCCTTTCGGGCTCTACCAGTTCAAGGTTATGCCCTTTGGAATGAAGAATGCCCCCGCTACCTTTCAGCGGATGGCTGACAGGCTCCTGGAGGGACTCCAGGACTTCGCATGTGCGTATTTAGACGATATTGCTGTCTACAGCCGCACATGGGGAGACCACCTAGGGCACGTGTCCAGGGTGCTCGAGAGAATTCACCAAGCAGGGCTTACGTTAAAACCGGACAAATGTCACGTTGGTATGGCTGAGGTACAGTACCTCGGCCACAGGGTAGGGTCAGGTAAACAGCGGCCTGAGCCTGCCAAAATAGAAGCCATAGCTAATTGGCCCCAACCCCGGACTAAGAGCCAGGTCTTAGCCTTCATAGGAACAGCCGGCTATTACCGGAAATTCGTCCCCGACTATAGCGCCCTGGCCAAACCCCTCACTGACCTCACCAAAAAGGCCCTTTCCAAACAGGTTACCTGGACCTCAGAGTGCGCGGCAGCCTTCCAGAAACTGAAAGCAGCATTGAGTGAGGCTTCTGTGTTGGCAGCACCCGACTACTCTAAACAATTTCTCGTCCACACAGATGCCTCCATGTTTGGGCTGGGAGCCGCGTTAAGCCAGGTGGGAGACGACGGCATGGAACACCCGGTGGCCTATCTGAGCCGTAAACTTTTGCCCTGGGAGGTTAGCTATGCCACCGTGGAGAAGGAGTGCCTAGCCCTGGTGTGGGCGCTTAAGAAACTCCAACCTTATTTGTACGGCCGGCCATTTACTCTGATGACCGACCACAACCCGTTGGTGTGGTTAAACCGGGTAGCTGGCGACAACCCCAGACTCTTACGGTGGAGCCTAGCCCTTCAACCGTACAACTTCACCATGCAGTACCGTCCGGGCAAACACAATGGTAATGCAGACGGTTTGTCCCGCCAAATAGAACTGGATGTTTAACTTAGACCTTTCTTCTTTTTTTTTCTCGGACATCCCCAAGCCAACCCGTCAGGGTCTTGGCGGGTATGCCGACCTATGGACATATAGGGGAGCAGTGTGAAGGAATTCCCCTGTTTGGCGTTGGGGTGACAGTTTGTATTCCCTTGTTTCATGTTGGCAGTTGACTCCTTGAGCGAGATTTAAAAATTGTCAGTTGACTCCCTGTTCTGGGTTCGTGTGGACTGGAGATATAATTTTGCAGCTCCGTTTCAAGATTGCCTGTCAATAAATCTTCAGTTCATCTTTGTTCCCTTCTTTTGACTACGTATGTTTTTTGGAGAGTTCGTGTGTCTACTGAGGGAATTATCCAGGGACACTTTTGAAATTATACGGGGATTCGTCTACCATAACTACCGAACGGAGGGCTATGTTCACTAGGCTCTGGTGGTTCGGGAGGAAACTACCGATTGAGGTTAAATACACTTGGTTTCCTTACAGAGGGCTAAAAATAAAAACAAATAAAAAAAGATTGGAGGATCTTAGTTAAGAAGTGAGAGTTATTTATATATTCTCCTATATGATAACAATATATAAATATGTGCAGGGCCAAAATAAAGAGCTCTCCAGTGACCTGTTCATTAACAGAAACGTTCAAAGAACAAGAGGTCACTCCTGACACTGGAAGAGCAAAGATTTCATAGACAGCAAAGCAATGAATTCTTTATGTAAGGGCAATAAAGTTATGGAACTCACTTCCAAGAGAAGTGGGGTTATCAAATGCATTTTAAAAGGGTCTGGATTTTTTTTTTTTTTTTTTTAGAAAAGCAGAATGCATAGGGCTATTGAAAATAGAATAAGCAATAATAATAGATCTTCTTGATCCAAGGATATATCTAATTGCCCTTTGGAGTCATGAAGGGATGTTTCTCCCTATGTGCCAAAATTTGAAATAGCTTCCTTAGGGTTTTTTTGCCTTCTTTTGAATCAAAAGCATTAATGATAGGTAAAAAGGTGGAATTTGATGGACTTAAACCTAAATTAATATGAATAACTGTTGTTTTTTTTTGAGGGGGGCATATGTGTTTCTATTTGTAACTGCCTGAGTACTAATGTGACACTTTATAAAAACCATTCTGCCGACAGATTTAGATTTCTTCATTATAAAAGGTACGTGTTTGAATATTAAAATAGCTATATATATATTTATTTAAAAGATGAAGGGCAGTAGAATGATTGGGATCATTTTTTATAATAAAAGTTTTGTGGTTTACTTCTGCAGAAATGGGATTCTGGATCAACACTATGTCTATTTTTTATCAATAGTCTGGATCGTTTAGAGGGGGATTGAGTCATTTGGAATTATTTGATGTACTAGTAATATTTGGGGATGTTTTTTTAACCATTCCATTTGTGTGAAGGGTTGGGCAAAGGCAGTATCAAGGCAATATGTTGAATAGTAGTATGCAATATGTGTCAAGCAAAGGGTATGTAAGTAGCACAATAACAAAGTGAGGTATATCCTTCAGGGACAGAGTCATTGTCACAGAGGCAAACCCCACATCCACCCACCATGTAGGTAATCAGCAGAGCAAAATGTTGTTGTGTTTAAAAGGGCAGTAGATCCTCAAGAGCAGGTCACTAGCACAGAAAGAAGTGTCAAGAGGCATCTCATATAGACTGAGGCACGGTTCTTCTGGGAGGTACGTGGCAGCATTGATGCAGAGGGGTCTATTTTAAAGAGATGTAATAATAGTGGTATAGTAGCAATGGGGTTCTGTAATTATACAGAGATGTGGTATTTACTAGCATGCCGAGACAGCCAGATAGCAAACCTCAAAATAACACTGGTTGTATGAAAATGGGGCGAGGGGGCAGAGTACAAACAGCAGGTCCCCTGGGACCATGTGGAGCACAGCCAGGAATTTATGTGTCACTCTTACAGTTGACAGAATATATTCCAACCATAAAGGTAAAATAAAACGGGTGATAAATTAGTAGGGACTATGCCTTATCAGATGTCCCCAGCATTAAAGACACTGAGTGATAGAGTGGGGGGAGTATTTTAGTAGTGTATGTTGCTATCTTCATTTGATAGGTGACACATAAACAGTCTAAATACAGGTTACAATCTAGTGGGCATACTGTACAGAAAAACTAAAGCATGTATCAATGGTCCAAGTGGGTACTTGCGAAGAATGGGCCAAACGTATTGATGGACTATAAATACATGGTGATAACATGGTTATAATAACAAAACAACACAGTGAGGGGAAAATGTAGAAATATACATGCATTTAATAACTAGGACGTGCACCTACATGTATTCTTCAGTGGGCCAGCTTCCTAATGAACTCATTACAAGAAGGGGGAAAAATATTAATATTCTCTATAATGAGAAATTCTGACATGGGATATAATCACAGTGCAGATTTGGGGAAGAATGCATTAAGACAGCTAACATTTTTATTGACCATTTATATCAGAGGTATAATACATTATATAGGGAAGTTATTAAAGGTGTCATGGTTGTAGAGAGAGAGAGAGCCAACAGATCAAAGGAAGGGGAGAGGGAAAGATAAATGTGTAATGAGATGAAAGATAACAGTGTAATGAGATGAGGGTAGACAAAATTAAAAGAGGTAGAGAGATAGATAAAGAGAGAGGTGTAAAAAAATAGGAAAAGAGAAAGGAGGACAAAATGAAAACGGGAGAGGCGAGGAGGGGGGAAATAACTCAGCTGTTGCAGACAATGCACAGGCACATTGCTTCTTCTGGCTGTGTCGGAGAGAAGTATTAATTCGAAGCAGAACATTTTTGTGCTTCCTGCAGGCAGTTGAGGTAGCATGGGGTGATCAAGTACCTAATAAAGAAACATGTAGCAAAGTTTGGCATTGAGGGGGTGACCCAGGATATATAGACAAATGGAGAAGTAAAACCAATTTGTATTATACAGTGGTGCAAATTTCTGCATGCAAACTTTCAGGTGCGGCAAGGGAGTTTTTTGGGTTATTCAACCTTGGTGAGTTGAGGTGAGTAGAAAGTGAGTGTAAGTGAATAGCAGGTGAGTTGAAGTGAATAGCAGGTGAGTTGAGGGGAGATGAACATTTCATCTCACCAGTTCAGCTACACATTGTGCAAAACAAACCTGATAAGTTACCCTGCTGAGTGAACTCATCAAGTTTGTTCCTGCATAATGTATAGCTGAACTGGTGAGATGTAATGTTGATCTCACCTCAACTAACCTGCTACCCACTTCCACTCACCTGCTATTCACTTCAACTCACCTGCTACTCAACTCAACTCACCTTTTAGTAAATAGCTCCATTTGACTTCTGGCAATATGAGAGCTGTGGTGTCCTAGGTGGAGGGTCGAGGCTTCTCAGAGTGATTCAATCTATTTTTCAGCTCTGTTCTCGGAAACCATGGCAGGCATTCCAGTGGTGTCTCTTTCCAGTTTGGCTTTGCTTCACAAGAGGTTGGTAAGTCTTTTGGGGAGCAAAGAGTCAGCATTGTGGAGCCTCTATAAACAGTTATGGCGAGGGGGAACCCACAACTGAATGCTATTCCTGCCAGTTTAAGCAGGTCTGTGACTGGTTTTAGTGTTTTCCTGAACCAGAGAGTAGCCCATGCTATGCCATCAAAAATTGGTATCTTTGTGCCACTGAAGTCTAAGTCACCTTCCTTCCGGATGTTTCTCAATATTTTCTTCTTCAGGAGATACGAGTGAGTGCAGCAAATAATGTACCTTGGTAGGGGGTTAGTTGGGTGCTTATAGCGCAGTCTTATGTTCTCTGTCCAACACCACCAAATCATCAGGAGTGCATTGCACTATATCCTAGAACAGGTCAGTGACAATTTGTGTGAGGTTTTCCATCCCTTCCAATTCAGGGAAACCTCGGATGCTTAAGTTACAGTACTGGCCTCTTTATATAAATTGATGCCATTTTGAGCTAATTATGCTACCAAGGATCTCATCAAATTTACCTATGAGGTCAGCTAATGCATTATGAAGTAGATTTGAGTCATTTTTTACCACTTCCAGGATTTGACCTTGTTTTTCATGATCTGTCCTGAAATCTTGCAATTCTGCCTTAATAGACTATGGATCATGAGCTCATCTTGAGCACAGGACATGACCCATAATAGTCATGTTTTAATTCCGTAATGACAGTAACCTATGAACAAATGTATGATAAAAAGCCTTGTATGTTTGTACATTTTTACCTAGGACTAGGTTCTTGGTTTCATACAATTTTTTTAAATTATTAAATATTTATATATTTAGTGCTGTCTTTATTCTGTTGGCATTTTAAAGCACCAAGACACTGATTTGCTATTCTCTTTATTTGTTATTATGTTAAATTAAGTAACAATTAATTTGATATTGTCTCTGAAGATTAATTACCTATCGCACTAAATACAAGTCCCCAAGTACTTCCTTCATGTAAAAATACCCCCAAAACATTATAAAAGGATGATTACACTGCACAGATCTTATTCAGCATTTACATTGCACGGAATCCATACTTTGTGACTGACATTTATCTAGTATGATATATGACACCACCGCAAAATGTATACAGCTCCAGGACAAAACGATTAAAGGATCAGCAATACATTCCAAACAGCTGCCTGGGAAATGACAGCTGAGAGATCATATCTACTCAAGGCCATCCAATTATCCCATGGTCTGCTGTCAATGCCCACCTTCTTCTATAAGACCTGTGCGATCAAGTAAAGTGAATTTAACATGGACAATCGAATCGACCACATCCAGGTATGTAAATGCAGGGAACCATGTCTGTGACAAGAACATCAGTAAATTGTCCATCACAAGATCCAGTAATTGTCATATGTGAACAGGGTTGGTGTCTACCCCTTTTATAATAGTTTATAATGTAGGATTAGGTTTAAATTTATAATTGAGAGTAACAGTTTGATGGGAGAATAGATCAACAGAAGTGCTGATGAGCTTTCTCTAACATTTTCTAATGTGACCCAAGACTTTTTTTTTTATACCGTAAGGACATGCCCCCTTATGATAGGTATCCTCTTTTTTGTCGGTAATATATCAAGATTATTCCATCGTTCATTGTAGATTGTGTCACATAGACCTTTTACGATGTTATTAGTGATAGTTTTCTCTGTGTCATTTTATAATTAAGACGCTACGGTCTTCATTCTAGCATGAGGTAATGATGGGTCTCTCTCTTCCTTTTACTAACCCCTTTATTTTATACTGCTATGATGCCACCTCTCCTTTCTTCTTCTTTAATTTTAAATACTTTTGAGTCAAAAAAAGTCTCCTTTTTCTTTTTTTCTCATGTTTAGAATGGAATTTGGACAGACACAGTCATGTTCACTTTTCATTGCCATGCATGATGCCTTTGTCAAATGTGATTTAATTGCAGTAAAAAACCTTCTCCAATTCAGATATACTCCAATTCTGCTATTTTGTCTTAAGGTTTGCAATTCTCCTTTCAATTCTGTGTAATTCCCTGTAAGTTATTCTTTCCTGAGAAATCACAAAGCTAGAAATGGAGAAAACATTACAATGTATCTCATTCCATCTGCAGGAGATTCTAAAGAACAACCAAACCATCCATGAATTCCTACTACTTGGGTTTCAAGATCTTCATCATTTCCAGATTCCAGTCTTTTTCCTTTTTACTATAACTTATGTGGCAACAGTTACTGGGAATAGTCTTATTATTGCCCTAGTGGTAACTAACCCCAAGCTCCACTCGCCCATGTACATATTTCTTAGTCATCTCTCTATCTGTGACATCTTAATCAGTTCAAATGTGATCCCTAACACTCTCCATGTCATACTGCTAGGTGGAAGCCATATGCCATTCAGTGAATGCCTCACCCAGTTGTATTTCTTTGGTGCTACTGCAATCATGGAATGTTGTCTACTTTCCGTGATGTCCTATGACCGATACTTGGCCATTTGTAACCCTTTACATTATAATTCAATGATGAACCTTAGACTTCCTCATTTCCTTGCAGTATGGTCTTGGATTGTGGGTTTTCTGCAATCAATGATAACTAATACTCTAATTCTTCAGTTACAGTTCTGTGGTCCTAATGTCATTGACCATTTTTTCTGTGATCTTTCTCCTGTCCTCGAGCTTGCCTGCTCGGACACGTCTATAGTGCGAATTGTAGTGTCTGTAGTTGCGATTGTGATAGGTCTTTTTCAATTCTTCTTTGTCATTGTTACGTACATTTTTATTGTTATGTCCATTCTCCACATCTCCTCCACCACTGGGAGACAAAAAGCCTTCTCCACCTGCACTGCCCACCTTGTTGTTGTATGTACATATTATGGGACAATGGTTATTCTGTATGTAGCTCCATCACGAGGGTACTCGTTTAATTTGAACAAGGTCTTGTCTTTACTAAATTCCACGGTGACACCTTTATTAAATCCCGTTATTTACAGTCTGAGGAACAATGACATTAGGGTATCTATAAGGAAACTTCTCATGTAGCAGGATACAGGAAAATGATAAATAAATATTGGTAACATAGTCACAAGAAACATTTTATTAACTGTTTATAGGTGCTTGAATAGTGGTATCCATCTAATAAGCATAGCAAGAAATAGCAACCTGTACATGAAAAATATAAAAGGATCTTATGTTTAAATTAGAGAATGCATTAAGTAGATGTTTTGAATCAAAATAGAAGAATACCTCTAAAGTGCCGTACTGAGCCCTCTTTACTTCATGTAGCTCTATCAGGGAGGAGACATGTTATTTTTAAAACTTGGGTGAGATCTTCTTTCATCTTCAGTCAGATTATGGGAGATCTGACAGATCTGACCCAGTATTAGTAACATCAAGTAGGCCCCCTGATAGCCCTATATGAGTAAAGAGGTCTATTTGTTTTCTTTCAGTGAAACATGTATATTTAATACGCCTCCACTTGATGCATTCTTTTAAGCAAAAATTAGTTTTTTGTTTTTGTTTAGAGTGTCCTCTGTTAATCCTCCTGGGGTATTAATTTGTTGATTAAAAAAGACACTCTCCTTTGAGCAGTTTTTAATTTTTAATTTGGCAAACCACCAAATAGGCACGTGTTTTAGAAATGCCCCTCATGTTGTGGAGGCTGTTAGTTAATCTTTTGTATTTTGTATTTATTTTTTGATCAGTGCAACTCCTTTCTCATCTTTCCTGTTTTCTAGTACAATAACGGTCCCATTTTCTGCCCTGTCTTATCATGTTTATTTAGTCATTATTGAAAAATTGAACCATCCAGGGCACACCTTTATGCAAGGATTATTTGTTCAAGGCCTCATCTAAGGGAAGACTTTGTAGTTTGTGGCTCCCACTCTTTAACTCATTTTACCATATCTTCCCTAACTTGTCACTCTACCTTTGAGTGACAAGTTCCTTGGATGGGGCAGAACCAAAATTTGGTTACCCTGTAAGATTGGGCTTCAGACTCTCCTGTACAGGTACCAGGTGTCTAAAGTTCAATTCTTTAATGTTTACACTGTGTAGCAGACAATCCAGAGCCGTCCTTAATTTTACAAATGTGAGCCCCCATTAAATGGGATTGTCCCTGAAAATTTGGGTTGCGTTGTCAACTATGACTTTATTAGGTTATTGTGCCCTTTGAACCCTGGACAAATGCACTGTTTATTCTCATGGTAAAGTACTTGGATGGTAGTAGATACACTAGCATAAATAAATAAATAAAATAAATGCTTCTATAGCTCAATAGGTTAGCTTAGCAGTCCTGGATGTATGTTCCACATTTCAAGTAATATTAAATGTTAAACCAGCTCTGCTTTTTTGATTAACAGAGCTGAGTGAAGGACTAGTGCTTTTTACATCACAGGATCTCTGTCCTTTCTTCCTTTCAGTTGAATTTTGTAATAATTCCCAATACTTTTTTTTTTTTTTAAAGAAATATGTATTGAGATCATACATGTGCAAGAAACTGTTTTGAGACCTTTTCATTTACTTTATACTTTTTACGTTCTTAATAAATATAACATGGTTTATTGCACTAGTATAGATCTAAGATTCTGTATAGAGATGTGTTTGGTAACAATATTAATCAATATTATACAGTTGTACATTGTTTATACTGCTAAATGTGTTAATAATGTGATAAACTATGCTTTTGTTGTGTAACTGTATGATGTTATGAATACAATTTATAAAGGGATATTAATATTAACATTGTGTATTTTTCCAACTTCCAGTACATACATCAACTTTATATATCATGCCAATAGGCAGTAAATTCATACATTTGTGTATCATCCCAATAAGCAATACATATGTACACTTTGAGGCCAATTTTCTTCTGTGCCATATTTCCCCCAAACAGCCATACTATGCCATCATTGCGCCCAAAGCAGTCTACAAGTGCTATGCCTTAAACAACAGAGCCACCTGGGTGAGCAAAAAAAAAGCATGGTGCTCCACCTGTTCATCTGACAAGAGTATCTACAGACATATTCAAATAATGTATAGATTTTTGTTACATATATATATTTATTGATATATATATATATATATATATATATATATATATATATATATATATATATATATATATTATAACCCTGGGGAGGGAAGGTACATAGTGCAATCTGCATGTTCATTTTTAGATATTTTGTAATCTCTACATTCACATCCTTTTACTGTAAATGCCTTACAGAGGTGTCCCAGAAGACTTGATTCTGGTATGGATCTAAATTAAGTAATTGGTAACTAACTAAGTAAATAATTGGCATATGTCTCTTAATGTCAATTATATATGACCCCAAGGGGAATGCAACATTGCTTCCTGGTGAATTACTTATTAGAAAAGGGAGCTTTAAGCACAGCTTATATCAGGCACTTATAATCCTGCAAGAGCTTTGTTCATAACATGTCCAATTATCAAGCAAAAGCTTTGTAAATTATATAGATATATATATATTCATCATAGCAACATTGAGAGTCCATCAAGTGTTTACAAACCTTCGACCAAGACATAATAACAAAGACTGACTGAGTCTTACAGACTGGGCCACTGACTGATGAGTCTTCTCCTGGCTTGTCTACCCTGCTCACCAAGTAAAACATCCATGTGCTGTGTATTTTATTGACATGTACACTGTGTGTTATTGAAAAATAATTAATAACGAAAAAACAACAAACTCAATATGGATAATAAAGACAACCAAATCCAGGTATGTATACATCTGCTTGAGAATTTGTATAATTTGTAAATACTTGTAGAATTTTTAAATGCACCTGTTCAACTAGTGCCCCATGGATTTTGATAGTGGATAAGAGACAACGTTCCTGTTTAGCCAAATCCACATCAAAGAAAACCTGACCTTTAAGAGTCTTGAACCCGCGACAACCAGATACATCCTTGAGGCTTTCACTATGCTGTTCATTCCCATACTCACTGTGAAAAAAAATATTATTTATTAATGTCATGTTAGACATTTTTTTAGCCTTTTTCTTCATAGAGCTGATGATGCCATTAATGGACACAGTTATGTTTAATTGAATGATTTCATCAAGTATAGACATTTTAAATATAAATACTTTAATTAAAGAATACTAATAACATAACTTATTGAGCCCCCTTTTCCCAATTTATCTCTGTCAGGGAAAAGACATCTGGTTGAGAATCTGTTTCTTGATATGCAATTTTGCTAACAATATATACAGAGGATATAAAAAGTCTACACACCCCTGTTAAAATGTCAGGTTTCTGTGCTGTAAAAAAATGAGACAAAGATAAATCATTTCAGAACTTTTTCCACCTTTAATGTGACCTATAAACTGTACAACTCAATTGAAAAACAAACTGAAATCTTTTAGGTAGAGGGAAGAAAAAATATAAAAATAAAATAATGTGGTTGCATAAGTGTGCACACCCTCTTATAACTGGGGATGTAGCTAGAAACATAGAAACATAGAATGTGTCGGCAGATAAGAACAATTCGGTCCATCTAGTCTGCCCAATTTGTTTTTGAGTACTTTTATTAGTCCCCCGTTCCCGGTCTTATAGCTAGGATAGCCTTGTGTCTATCCCACGCATGCTTAAAATCCTTGACTGTGTTTACCTCTACCACTTCTGCTGGCAGGCTATTCCATACATCCACTACCCTCTCAGTAAAGTAATACTTCCTGACATTACTTTTAAATCGTTGCCCCTCTAATTTAAGACTATGTCCTCTAGTTGTGGTAGTTTTTCTTCTTTTAAATATACTCTCTTCCTTTGTTCAGAATTAAGCAATCACATTCCAAATCATGTTAAATAGGAGTCAGCATACACCTGCCATCATTTAAAGTGCCTCTGATTAACCCCAAATAAAGTTCAGCTGCTCTAGTTGGTCTTTCCTGAAATTTTCTTAGTCGCATCCCACAGCAAAAGCCATGGTCCACAGAGAGCTTCCAAAGCATCAGAGGGATCTCATTGTTAAAAGGTATCAGTCAGGAGAAGGGTACAAAAGAATTTCCAAGGCGTTAGATATACCATGGAACACAGTGAAGACAGTCATCATCAAGTGGAGAAAATATGGCACAACAGTGACATTACCAAGAACTGGAGCTCCCTCCAAAATTGATGAAAAGATGAGAAGAAAACTGGTCTGGAAGGCTACCAAGAGGCCTACAGCAACATTAAAGGAGCTGCAGGAATATCTGGCAAGTACTGGCTGTGTGGTACATGTGACAACAATCTCCCGTATTCATCATATGTCTGGGCAATGGGGTAGAGTGGCAAGACGAAAGCCTTTTCTTATGAAGAAAAACATCCAAGCCAGGCTACATTTACAAAAACACATCTGAAGTCTCCCAAAAGCATGTGGGAAAAGGTGTTATGGTCTGATAAAACCAAGGTTGAACTTTTTGGCCATAATTCCAAAAGATATGTTTGGCGCAAAAACAACACTGCACATCACCAAAAGAACACCATAGCCACAGTGAAGCATGGTGGTGGCAGCATCATGCTTTGGGGCTGTTTTTCTTCAGCTGGAACTAGGGCCTCAGTTAAGATAGTGGGAATAA
The DNA here is from genome assembly GCA_036172795.1 of Pelodytes ibericus. Taxonomy (NCBI): domain Eukaryota; kingdom Metazoa; phylum Chordata; class Amphibia; order Anura; family Pelodytidae; genus Pelodytes; species Pelodytes ibericus. Next base: position 226,456,549 of record CM069858.1, on the reverse strand, counting down.
TTAACAATTCCAAATACCAGTCAATATTGGCACAAAACCTTCAGGCTTCTGCTAGAAAGCTGAACATGAAGAGGAACTTCATCTTTCAGCATGACAACGACCTAAAGCATACATCCAAATCAACAAAGGAATGGCTTCACCAGAAGAAGATTAAAGTTTTGGAATGGCCCAGCCAGAGCCCAGACCTGAATCTGATTGAAAATCTGTGGGGTGATCTGAAGACGGCTGTGCACAGGAGATGCCCTCGCAATCTGACAGATTTGGAATGTTTTTGCAAAGAAGAGTGGGCAAATCTTACCAAGTCCAAATGTGCCATGCTGATAGACTCATACCCACAAAGACTGAGTGCTGTAATAAAATCAAAAGGTGCTTCAACAAAGTATTAGTTTAAGGGTGTGCACACTTATGCAACCACATTATTTTATTTTTATATTTTTTCTTCCCTCTGCCTAAAAGATTTCAGTTTGTTTTTCAATAGAGTTGTACAGTTTATAGGTCACATTAAAGGTGGAAAAAGTTCTGAAATGATTTATCTTTGTCTCATTTTTTTACAGCACTGAAACCTGACATTTTAACAGGGGTGTGTAGACTTTTTATATCCACTGTATATTCTCCCAAATGATCATTTTTATTTAGGATGAGTCAGTTGATCATTCCAACTACTTGGTTAAGACTGGTCCAGTTAGCCTTTTCAAAATTAATTTTGTTTGGGAAGATGCCATATACAAATCCAAGGTGTTTTTCACTCAAATTATCAGAAGATGGATTGGATATCCAACATTTTGAAGAGTAATATAACTATTCTGTGTTAGTGAATGCCTTTTCTACCACGAGAAATAGTGTAAAAAAGATAATGCATATTATATAGAGAAAGAACTTATGGGAAGTTGAGATTTATAATCCGTTTTTTTGGATACTAAAAAAAACACTGATAGAAATAGTATTGTCAGGGATCAAACCTGGGAGTGTATCACAGGGGTGATGGCAGTAGGTGGTACACACTAGTAATAGCCCTGATAGCAAAAGTACCAAAGGAATAGGCATAGTGAGGTCAGATACAGTGCATAGGGTCAAGGCAGGCAGAGAAGGTTCAGGGTTGGTTATGGGTAAGCCAAGGTCAGGAGTAGAGAGGGAAGCAAGTCCAAGTACAAGCCAAAGGTTCAGGAGCCGTGAGATCAATCAGTAGTAAGGGTATAGGAACTGTAGTTAGTTTAGGAACAAACTGTAGAAAGACTGGCCACACTACAAGCTTGAAAACAAGCAAGCACTGAATGAACAGTGCTTGCTGTTTAAAAAGGGTGCCCATACATTAGCCCTGCCCACTATCCTGCAGTTGGCTGCCCATATCTGGCTTTAGCCAACTAGAGGAGACAGGATTTGGACCGGCCTCTTACCACCTTCTCCAGTGCGTCCCCCAGTGGGAGCGTGAAGGACACGCCCCTTGCATCAGCCTGACACACGCAATCGTGTGAGATACTCTTGGAAAGAAGTTAACAAAGATGAACCTAGCCTTAATTTGATAATAAATATAATAAGAAAGGTGTTGTTTAATGTTTTCTATGTGATAATAATAATAAAAATAATTTTGCTAACAAAAAAAGACCAAACTTTGTTTAAATGTCTCCATGTAGCTGTAGGTGTAAAGGTAAAGAATAAAATCTGTTGTAGTCATGACAAAATATAAAGCAACATGATAATTAACACCTCAGTATATTCTAAGGTGCAACTCAAGCCAATCTTCAGGTAACAGTGGTGGTGAACATGATTACCAGCTCAGATCAAGACAAGTTTTCTGTGATTTTCTATTATCTTACTATTGAGTTGTTTGGTATCTATTATGCTCTTACAAAACTTTAAAGGACAACAGTTGGAAAAAGTAGGTTTAATTCAAAGATTGCATTTATATGAGGCATTTTAAGTTGAAATACTTCAATGAAATAATACACATACAGTATATTATGGAGTCCTCTTTTTCTTTGTATATCTGGGGTCTGACATCTTGGGTCAGATCTTCCTTCAACTGATCCATCTGATTTAAGATTATAAACAGAATTTCCACCAGATGAGAGAGAAAAAATGTCTCAATAAGGGACTGTTTTTGTATTCTTACCTTAAACAAATTATATTTAAAATGCACGCACCGTATGCAGATTATATTAAGTATTTTTTATTCCTATATATTTCCTCAGCACTCTTTTAATTTCTTGGTTTCTTAGACTATATACAATGGGGTTAAACAATGGGGTCACCACGGTATACATCAGTGACAGAACTTTATTGATGTTCAATGTGTACCCTCTTGATGGAGCCACGTACATTGCAAACAGTGCACCATAATACGTGCACACTACGGCCAAATGAGAGCTGCACGTGGAGAAGGTTTTCTGTTTTCCGGTCGAAGATGGGATCCTCATTATCGTAAGGAAAATATTGATGTACGTGAAAAAGATGAAAACAAATGGCACGATAGTTAAAAAACTAGAGAACGTGAATACTTCAAATTTTACAATGGTTGTGTCTGAACAAGATAGTGCCAGAAGAGGTCCAAGATCACAAAAAAAGTGGTCAATGATATTGGGACCACAAAACCACAATGTGTGCAAAAAGAACATTGGAATTAGGGTTATTGTAAAACCCAGTGACCATGACCAAATAACTAGGTAGAGACAAAGCTGGAGGTCCATGATTGTGTGGTAATGCAATGGATTACAAATGGCCAGGTAACGGTCATAGGACATTGCTGTGAGAAGAAGGCACTCAGAGATAACTGTAGTCCCATAAAAGAAAAATTGGATGAAGCATCCTTCAATAGGGATGATGATGCCACCTTGCCATATAACTGCCAACATATTTGGAACAACATTGATGGTGAGCAGCAAATCAGAAAATGACAAGTGGCCAAGGAAGAAGAACATCGGGGAGCGAAGTCGATGACTTGCTGACACGACGATGATTATAAGAAGATTCCCAGTTAACGTAACCACGAATGTTACCAGAAAGAGAGGAAATATAAACAGTTTTGCAGTTTGGATGTTCTTAAATCCAAGGAGACAGATTTCATAAATTGTAGTTCTATTCATGGTACTTCCTGCATAATGATGACTAAAAAGAAAAATATATATACATTAGCAACAAATGTGCACTACTTTCCATGGTGACTGCTCCATATTTAGAGTTTATAACATGAAAATATGGAATGCTATCAAAGAAATCAGTTCATACACCGACAGAGCTAGTTTACTTTAGGAGATATACTTACCATTTAAAAACAAAATATGCTGCATTTTATTGAATATAAGACAAGTTTTTTTTTTTTTCAGAGCAAATGCTCTGAAAAATACCCCTTGTCTAACATTTACGTTCTGTCTTATAATCAGACCTCAAATCGAGGTCTGACTAAAAGACATTCATCCAGGTCCCCCCACTTAGCATTGGCTTGGTCTGGGGGATGGCTGGCTGTGTGGGTGGGGCAATATTGGCAAAGTCTGGGTGTCAGATGTTGTGTGGGGGATGCATTGGGTAAGTGAGGTGGCAGATGGCTGTGTGGGGGCTGTATTGGCTTACTCTGGGGGCAGATGGCTGTGTGTGTGTTGGGCAATATTGGAAAGGTCTGAGGGGTAGATGGCTGTGTGGAGGATGCATTGGTTAAGTCTGACGGCAGATGACTGTGTGAGGAGGATGCATTGGGTAAGTGTTGGGGCAGATGGCTGTGTGAGGAGATGCATTGACTAAGTCTGGGGGAAGTTGTCTGTGTGGGGGAATGCATTGACTAAGTCTGTGGGTCAAATTGAAGGAAATAAAAACAAGAAATGCATCATAATTGTATTAAATATGAAAAGACACTTACATATGAATATTTACAATTAAAACAGTTTTTTTTAAGGGTAGTCTTATATTCAGACTTTTTCTTTTTTCCTTAAATGAATATCCAAAGTTTTGGGGGTCATCTTATATTCGAGCAAATATGGTAATAATTTACAAAATGATGTGTAAAATGTAATAATTTATAAAGATTTTACTCTGACATTTAAAATTGGGTATCTACATACATAGTCATCCAGTATAATATAATTTGAAATAGTCTTTAATCTATCACTTCTAATTGGACATAAATGAAATACTAAATCTAGGTATATAAACATTTCTACTTATATTAAGCTAAAAAAAAATAGCAAAAAGCATTTATAGAGATATATAAAAACATTTCTGTATTTTTTTGGTGTATGACTGCTTTTTTACTGCAATTTGTTGGCAATCTAATAATCTATTTATGTATTATAACAGCATACTTTTAGAGTGACAAAATGATGCATGCAGAACACATTCTCACGATGATCATATATATTCAGCTTTAAATGTATATTATATCTCATTTACAACATATTTTTAAAATCAAATACAAGCTAGGCATATGATAATCTCATAATAACTTTTTTAAATTGCTTAATCTGTACGCACTCTATGATAACATCATAATAACTTATTTAGATTGCTTTATCTATGCGCATTCTTGGATATTGGTTATGCAACCATCATGTTATGCCAGGAGCAGAGCTATAACTGTATGCATTCCAGGAAAAACTCTGTATGTACTCTTGGAGATGGTGTATATGACCATCATGTTAAACCAGGATCAGAGCAGAAACCACATGTATTCCAGGAACAACTCTAAGATAAAGAATAGATTTAATCACCCAACTACTTTGACCCAGAGGTAGAGCTTCAGAATTCAAGCAGTCATGGTCTTGCTGATGGTCCATCCATGACTTCAAGATATCCCAATAACCAAGTGCAAAAATGGTCAGTATGGAAGTCAAGGTCTGTGCACAAGAGAAAACTGATCAGCAAAGTTACAAGCCAGGTCAGTGGTCAGGATAAATGGAAACAAAACCAGGTCAAAACAAGAGAATACAGGACACACAATCTGAAACTAGGACACAGCAATAAGGGCATCTAAAGCAAGGGTTTAAATAGCAAGCAGATCAGGGAGGGCACGTGACCAGAACCCATGTGATGAATACTTAAGGCAACTGCACAGGTAGAGGAAAAGCATAGCTTGGTGGTCACACATGGGCCTGCTGATAAGCTTTGGTGTAATGACTAAGCTGTCAGACCCACAAAGCATTAGGTTTATATCCTGCTGTGGAAATAGGTGGAACCATGACACAAAGTTATTCTTAAATGGTTTGCCTTGTTTGTAAAATTACAAATACTAATTAATAAAACACTTTCTACATACAATGTATAATCAGTTATGTGTAACATTATTAATTAAATAAACAGCACAATGTTCTACTTACCATACTCAGCATTCATAGGTTAAGTTCCACATCCAGATTTACTGAAGTAAAACTAATTATTTTTTTGTAAAAATAAAAATATGTTGATGCTGTTGTTTTTTTCCCCTGAATGTTTTAATATTCATAATTGTTTCATTTATATAAGGATGATAAGTCTCAGTATAATTCAGAATTCTAGTTGAGGATGTCAAACTCATTGTTCCCAGGAGACCATTAATTGTTTGTAACATACATTATTAATTCTTCAACACAATACAATTATTGGGAATACCCATTCGATTTGTTTAATGGCCTATATCCTAAGTTTCAAATTAATTTAAAATACAGGGTGTTAATATGTGATAATTTAATTTAAAATAATATACACATATTGTGAACATCGTGACCACTAACAGGTGTCAAGCTGGCAGAGACAGTGTGATGCGACGGGCAATGTTCTGCTGGGAAACCTTGGGCATTGCTGCGGAACATGTACACCTTATCATGTAAACTTATTGCCTGAAGTCATTGGCCTCTTTCAGCAGGATAATGCGCCATGTCACAAAGCAAAAGTGGTTCAGAAATGTTTTTAGAAGCACAACAACAAGTTCAAGGTGTTGACTTGGCCTCTAAATTCACATGATCTCAATCCAATCGACCATCTGTGGGATGTGCTGGACAAACAAGTCCGATCCATTGAGGCCACACCTCTCAACTTACAGGACTTAAATGATCTACTTCTAATGTATTTCTGCCTCATACCACAGTACACATACAGAGGTCTATTTGAGTACATGTCTCAATGGGTCAGGGCAGTTTTGACAGCAAAAGTAAGAGGTAGGTGGTCATGATGTTATGGCTGATTGGGGTATATCATAGAGTGGGTTGTTGGCATGTATTCTTTGTAAAGCTTATTTTTTTTTTGTTACTCACTATTCACTGTAAAAATGTTGATCTTGAACTTCCTTCAGAATGTCCGCAAGCAAAACTGCTATTCACTAAAAAAACTAAATGGGGTTTAAATTAGGAGGCAAATTGGATGTTGACATCCAACCCCACTCCTGCATCTTTCCACCGCTAGAGGTGGTTAGTTGCATACAATGTTTTTAACAAAAAGCTAGAATGAATAAATAAAACACCAGAGGTTCCAAAATGGCCCTGAACATCTAACACATATGGGGGACATGGTATGTGTCCCTGGTCCCCCTTCTATAACAAACAATGCCGAAGCTGGCCAAGTGCTTCCGGTATTGTAATATATACATGAAGGGGTCAGCCTTCCCTATTATACAATGGACTAGGAGCTGGACAAGTGTTTCTATCCCTTGATTCAGGGGATATTTTGTTTTGGACAATTCACTTCCCCTTATATAAACCCGGTTCAGGGGCTCCCATAATGTCCCCACAACACTTTAACACATATGGAGGGCGAATGAAAGTGGCCCTGGTCCCTCTCCCATAAAGTGTAGTGCCAGGTGCTGGGCAAGTACTCCCAGCATCATTATACATAGACAGAGGGCACATGCAAATGGCCTTGCCCCCTATTTCAAATGTGGCCATGAGCTGGGCAAATTCTCCCATCTCCCTCAATACTCATGGAGGGCCAGGTCAAGTAGCCATGCCCCATATGATAAATGGAATTGGGAGTTGGGCAAATGATACCAGCCATCTGTCATATTCATGGGGAAGCAGTACAAGTAGCCTTTCCATCTATATAAATTAGGTCTAGGAGCCACCCAAATATCTCCTAGCCCCCTATGTATAAACATGGTTAAGGGCTGGCCAAAAGCCTATAGCCCTATTAATACCATCAATAATTAGAATGGTCTGGGGGATGTCCAAAGGTTCCCAAAAAATAAAGATATAAAATTACCGACACCCATGTCCAGCGCTGCCAAAAGGCCCCCAAAACAAATTCAAATAAAAAAACTAAACCCATAACCCCAGGTCCAGGGGCTGCCCAAACGACCTCATACAAAATATACTTATCCACCTGGTCTGGGGCCTGCCCAAACTCCTTAAGACCACATGATATTAATCCCTAACTACCCCTTTACCTCTAATATTGTATTTGATGTAAAGCCTTTAGACAGCTTCTGGACCAAGGTTATTATTGGGGGGCGGGGGGTTAATGGGGCTAGGATTCATTTGGACATCTCTCAGCACTGTTTATTATAGGGGTCAATGGAAAGTATCCTTTTCAGGGGTGAATTATTACTGGATAAAATAAAGTAATGAGGAGAGAACAGCGGAGAGAACAGTCCATCAGGTCTAGCATATCCAATGGTGTTTAATAAAGAAAGTGCAAATGCAGATACAGCTGTGCAAAAAAAGACGATCCAATGATACGCTTTACGCGTTTTGTGCTCTTTGGCACTTAATCATAAGCATGGAGTGAGAGAACAGACATGAGGTATATATCTAAAAAGGTCAACAGTGGGATGATTGTTTCAATTATCAATTTATAAACTTGTCTGATATTTTATTTACACCTGTATCTGGACTCTTACTCCTATAAAATTCAGGCAACCAGATAAACCTTTATCATTCCCATGATGTAACCTCCATGCAGCCACTAATTGTGAAGTTATTAAAGCTCTCTTGACCTTATATATCTGAGAATATGGAATATATACAGTATAAAGAGAAGTGGTATCTGCAACAAACATAGTATAAGCTGGTACTCAGCAATATTTCTCCACAGGATATTGGGAACAGTTAAATCTTATGCAAAACAGACAGGACCAAGTAGAGAGGGAAAGGACATAGCATAAAAAATGTACTAGAAAAATACACATAAATGTATTGAATAAAAAACACTCACAAGTAAAATGTGCAAAACAAGACCAGCTCAATTTTGCAAAATATACTTAAAAAAGGGGGTGGGTTACCCAACACAGGATCCAGCTGAGCCCAATCAGGATGACAATACAGCTTCACTTCAGCGATGATGTTTTTGTAACAGAAGGAGCTGCCAAATCTGGGAACAGCAATGAATTGAAGGTCGATCTGTTGGGAACATCCACAATGCCAATTATAGAAAATAGTTAAACAAATCAGGAAAAAATACAGGAGGTAGACAGTCCTACGCGTTTCGTTGGCTATTATCCCAAATTCCAAAGGGGACTTAAGTTAAGTTTCACACTCCTATGCTAGTATATAAAAAACACTACTCTAAATACACCCTCCTTCTCCATTGAGGTCCAATCAGAAAATAGGAAATTAATGAGCCACACCGGTTCCAAATAGGTCTGCAAATAATGATAACAGATCCCATTCATTGCTACAAAAATTCTCATTGCGGCATGTAGTACCGGTGATCTCAGTAAACCGGAAGTATTGTATCATAATTTTGGCACCCCAGAAGTGATGTTATCCTATGTTGCTCATCTAGTCAAAGGGCCATACCTTGGCCATCAAGAGAGGATAAGAGTCTGATTTTAACACTAAATACCCTGCTGGAGCAAGATAAAAATGCACTATCATGGGACAAAACAATATGTACATGAAACAGTTGTGATGTGAAAATAAAGGATGAAACATAGAAATAATTATAATAATAGTTATGATAAGGAATACAAAAAAACGAATAAATATAAAAAAAAAATGAATACTAAAAATATGAAAATATCAAGAACTATAAGTAAAAATAGGGATAAAAATAAATGAAATAAAATAAAAATAATAATAATACAGGTATAAATAAAGATAACAATGAAGACTAAAAATAAATAAATAAATAAATCAGTGAACAATATATATAATAAAGCATAAACCCTTTCCTTCCCTTTTACAGAAAGCAAAAAGTATCAAAATCTTGACTAAGATCGATCATAAGTTTTAAGGTGGTGGATCCAAAAACCTTCTCTCTGTGAAAGCCTTCTATTAATATTTCTACCATGTATGCCTCTTTGTACATGTTCAATGCCAAAAAAACGGAACACATTGAATTGAAGGGGACTGCCATATTGACAGATTTCTAATTATCCTTTGGTTATTTACATCTAAACCGATCGACTAATATATCACTATCCATAGAGCTTACAATACTATATAATTGGACTTCATCAAAACCTTTTGCAATTAGCTTATTGTTAACTACCAAGGCTTAATTTTCTAATTGACTTCTTGGCCACCTGGGCTGGTGGCAACTGGATCGATCTATAAATCTGTTGCCATCAGTGGGTTTAAAATAATCCTTAGAACCTATGTGTGAATATATATTAAACTATTAGAAGATTCTAAAATCGGGCTCAGGAATAGCTTAAAGTCTCCTCCTCCTACTACTATACCTTCCACAATGTCTTAGTTTAGCCATGGTTTGAATTATGAATCTATATCGATAGGAGTGTAGAATCTTGCCAATGTTGTCTTTTGATTCCCCAAGTCAACTTTTTGGAAGAGAACGTACCTTCCTGATCTTCCTATAGTTATTTTCCCTTCAAGTAGAGATTAGTAGATAATATAATAGTCACCTCTTTTGATTTAGAAATGGATGAACATGGTAAATGAGGATTAAATCAGGCACCTCTCTCCCACATCAGAGCACGCAACTTTTGTTGTCATTTACGAGCACCACAGTTCCGAAAAGGACGTCATCCATTCTACGCGTAAGCAGGCGAGAGTGAGAACTGGCGGCGTATCTAAGCGACGCGGCTGCAACACAAGCGGATGGAACTTCCGAAGGCCAGGCTATCCAACCCGTTGGGTTTAAATCATGTCGTAGGTCGGCACAAATGCGGGATACTGTGCTACTGCAGCGGTTAGCAGCACTTTTACAGGTTGGGCCACTCTAATCGAGCCCACACATCTCGAGGCCCAGATCACAATTCGAGTGTAGGGTCATAAGATATTTTGTTTTGTCAAGCATTATATATATATATATATATATATATATACATATATATATATATATATATATATATTTCTTGATAAGTTTGTAATTTATTGTTGCATTTGAAATAACTGTTCATTATTATGACAACAGTGGCTGTGTGTGGTCAATTATCAACCAGTGGGATGTCCGTTGCTATGCAGTATAACTTACCTTGTTAAATGTATCTAATGTAGAATATTTAATTTATTTCAATGACACTAATCTCTGTTACATATGGTACAAGTGACATACTTCATGAGACGATAACACATAGTGTTGTACAGCATGTACAAGCATTAGTAATGCACACACAGTGCTACATGAATGATGGATCTGTTTTATGAGCAATATGGTAGCTCTAGAGCTCTTTTCAACATCTGAGCTTGAATGGCTATTGTCATAATGTACATGCAAACATACAGAAGATATATGCCACACGTTTTTCTGTTTGAATTAATTGCATATAAAAGTAAAAATAAAATTAAGTATCTTTCTTTATGTCAGGGTTCTACACTGACCTTCCGACTCATGCATTTAAAAGTCCTCATTCATGTACTTATATATCTCCTGCCTCCTCTAGAGGCCTCCCTACCTTACTTTGCTTGTATTTCTTCCCCTTTCTCACCAGAGACTCGGACAGTAGTACCAATGACAAGAGGTTCTGCAGAGTTGCTAGAAGAACTATAGAACCCTGAGAATTTTACCCATGATGCAACATTCTCCAAATTCTCTCTTACTGGCGCCTGTGAATCATATTGGGCAGTACTAGGTGGCTATATACATTTTGTTTTACCTGCCTTCCAACACAAAGAGGGGAGATTGGTCTGATCAAACAGAATCATAACCTCACTCCCTTGTGATGTAATAGTTACATTACCCTCTCATTAAATGCAAGTCTATGATCAGAATTCTAACTTATACTGAATTCTGTGTCCGCAGCCCCATCGTGATATACTAGTGCTTTAATGGGGGGGGGGGGGGGGGTATTGAAAGGAAGAATAAGGAACATGTTAGTGATATACACAGAAAACGTAGCATTTCTGTCCAGCCTCAACTGTTTCATTTGCAGACCAATTACATGTGTAGTCTCAGACCATAACTACAGAATACAAAACTTGCACAAATAAAGGAACAAATCAAAGCACAATAAAAATGTAGGGAACGATACTTCTTTTTATTATTTGTATTTAACGACCTACAATAAAGGAGCATTGTCACCCTTCAATAATTACCAATTGCTCCTCTTGGGAGAGTGTCATTTTTTGAAGTCCAGTCACATCAGATTTGTGGTGTGAAGTTGTAAGCACAATTCATGAACTACCAATTGAGTTGTGATTAGGTCAGTTTATTCCTTTCACTGTGCTTAACCCCCCCCCCCCCCCCCCCCCCTCCCAAAAAAAACCTGTTAAATGTTATCTGGCTAGATTGTTGGAATCAAAAACTTAATCAGTGACATCTCTTTGATAACATCTGAAATGAATTAGTTGCCAATGAAAGTGTATTTACATAGAAACATAGAAACATAGAATGTGTCGGCAGATAAGAACCATTCGGTCCATCTAGTCTGCTATTTGTTCTTAGCAGTATATAATAGAGAAAGAGCTTCAACCAAAATACATTTGTATTAAATAGCTAGTATTGCTGCATATTAAATAGAAACATTTTAGGCAACCAATGGAATAATTAGGAATCCAAAGGCTCATAAATAGATGTCCTACTTCATGGAGATCACCACAGGGGAAAAAAAGATGTTGTATACTACTATTCTAGAGAATAAAAGTAGATGAAAAAGGATCTATGCAAAATTGCATGTAAATGTATATATTAGGAGAACAAAATATTTAAATTGTGTGTGTATGTATCCTGTTTATGACATCACCTGTGGCTTGATATGCTAATAGAAACATAGAAACATTTTTTTTTTTTTGAGTACTTTTATTAGTCCCCCGTTCCCGGTATTATAGCTAGGATAGCCTTGTGTCTATCCCACGCATGCTTAAAATCCTTGACTGTGTTTACCTCTACCACTTCTGCTGGCAGGCTATTCCATACATCCACTACCCTCTCAGTAAAGTAATACTTCCTGATATTACTTTTAAATCGTTGCCCCTCTAATTTAAGACTATGTCCTCTAGTTGTGGTAGTTTTTCTTCTTTTAAATATACTCTCTTCCTTTACTGTGTTGATTCCCTTTATGTATTTAAATGTTTCTATCATATCCCCCCTGTTACGTCTTTCCTCCAAGCTATACATGTTAAGATGCTTTAACCTTTCCTGGTAAGTTTTATCCTTCAACCCATGAACCAGTTTAGTAGCCCTTCTCTGAACTCTCTCCAAAGTAATGAATTACTCTTCAATGGGAAATGGGACATTTGCATATTCTATTAGGTATTATGGAGCCGGAATGTAAGAATGGAGAATAAATGTCTACGTATTGATTGAGAAATAGAAGAGAAATGTGGCAACATTATTAGTAAATATATCATAGTATAATCTACATGATTATCTAACCCACCTCATGATTTTCTGATCTTAATTACACTATAGGCTTTATTCATGAAAGAGAGAATAAAGGGGAATTGAAAAGAACATCTTGACAAAGACTCGGCAGGGTTGAAACGTTGCCATATTATGATAATAAACTTAGCACATAATGGAGTTCTGTGTAATCAAACTTTTTTTTTTCCCTGGAGTTATTATATGGGACCCGGTGGAGTCCTTCATCCGGCACCATTTGAGGAGTGAGTGCTGAGACACCTTATATGCTTTCACACAATATTATATGATGACCTCGTCTGAGTCATGTAAAACTATTTGGAACATGATGCAAACTTATGTAAATTTCTTCATTTCCTATCAAAACATATTCAGTTACTTACAGGTGACATAGGTTGGGCTCTCGGTAAACCTCTGTCTGCTGGTACAGGAGATCTTCTCCTCACTTGGACTCTGCTATAGTGGTCCTCACACACCTCTTTAAACCACCAAAATAATATTTCACAGTCAATTAATATTATTATAACTGGAAGGAATGAAATGTTGGGTCAGACACTACATATCATCTGGGCAGCAGTGTTCGCCTCATGAAGTTTCTATAATGCAGTTTTCCAGGAGTATTTTATATACTTTATATCAGCAGCAGAGAGCTGTTTACCTAATTATTGTGGTATCTAAGGGTGCGCTAACAAGATGTCTACAGATAATTCAAGGAATCCCTTATGCACAAGATTATACTGAAATCCTCAAAAGTCTGACAACAAGAAATATGTCCATAAGTGCAAATTAGCCAACTAATCTTAATCATTTCAATCATTATTCATATTATTTTTGTTAACTGGATTTTTTATTAATACATTTTAAATTGTGTATAAGTGCTAGGATACTAGAGGATATCGACAATAGCTGAGCTGGGTTGCAGGGACTCAACCACCATAGTAGAGTTTTCATGGATAGTAAAGAGTAGATAAACATCCAGCGTGGAGGCAAAGTACAAATAACACACTGTGAAAAATGCTTTCATAGCAACTTACATTTAGTGGTTCATCCTAGGGTTACAAGTCTGAAATCTGCATGCATTTTTTAAGTTTGTAAATGTTTAACAGTATAAGAGATTACTTGCGTCCATCTTGGGACAGATTTTTTTATAAGGCCCACCTTCAATCCTAGGTCTTTTTGTAGCCCAAACATACTGCCTATGTCTTATTCAACTGAAAAAATTACTCACTAAAAAATTTAAACTTATGAAATCATCCTGAATAAGTATAGAATATTTGGAATTATTTAGGAATGTATGAAATTAATGTGTTCCAAATAGGACATTTCAACCCTTTTCCATTGCAAAAACATTTGATATCCTTCAAAAGGCCTGGTCATGTTCCATTACCGTATTTGCTCAATTGTAAGACGACCCTGATTATAAGACGACCCCCCAAACTTTGTATATTCCTTTAGGAAAAAAACTAAAAGCCTGAATATAAGACTACCCTATAGGAAAAAAAAAGTTTAACTTGTATATATGTAAATTGCTTTTTAATATGTAATAAAAAATTGATATTATACAAATGTATTTCTTGTTTTTATTTCCTTGCGGCCTCTCTCCCTCCCCCCTCCAGTGTAGTCTCTCTCTCTATCTCCCCCCTCCCTCCCCTAGTCTCTCTCTCTCTATCCCCTCTCTATCTCTCTCCCCCTCTCTCTATCCCCCCTCTCTCTCTCTATCCCCCCCTCTCTCTCTCTCTATCCCCCCCCCTCTCTCTCTCTCTCTATCCCCCCTCTCTCTCTCTCTATCCCCCCCTCTCTCTCTCTCTATCCCCCCCTCTCTCTCTCTCTATCCCCCCCCCCTCTCTCTCTCTATCCCCCCCTCTCTCTCTCTATCCATCTCCCCCCTTTCCCTGGTGGCTAGTGGGGGCAGCTGGGGGATGTCTGCACTATACGTGCAGATATCCTCCATGCTGCCCGACACCTCCGTCTATTATGACGGACAGCTGGTCCGTCATAATAGACGGAGGTGTCGGGCAGCATGGAGGATATCTGCATGTATGGTGCAGACATCCCCCAGCTGCCCGCTTTTCCCTGGTGTCTAGTGGGGCAGCAGAGGAAGTCTGCGCGATGAGCGCAGACCTCCCCTGCTGCCGCCCGGCACGCTCGCCGGGACTTCTGTGACGAAAGCGGAAGTTCCCGGCTTCTTCACAGAAGCCCCGGCGGTCGTGCCGGGCGGAAGCAGGGGAGTCTGCGCTCGTTGCGCAGACATCCCCTGCTGCTAGAGAGGGGGATCCAGGTCCCCTGCAGCTCTGCTGGGGACCTGGATCCCAGTCTTATAGTCTGACCTCAATTTGAGGTCAGTTTATAAGACGACCTCGAATGTAAGAATGAAAAAAACCTCGTCTTATATTCGAGCAAATACGGTATTTATAAAAAAAAAAAAAAGGCCCAGGATTCCACTGCTGCATGATATCATGTTTGCAGGGTATGCCGCATTACCTGCCTCCATTTACAGGAAAGCAGTGTGCGGCAAGTGTGAGTGTGCCTGTGACATCAAGGGGCATGTCCTCACGCCCAATGGTGCTGCATTATTGAATGAGTCCAGGATGGCTGGAGAAGAGCTTCCTCCACTCCACATCTCTATGGTCAATGATGGAGGGAGCAGTAACTAGTTGCTGAGGAGAATAGTCCCTGATTGACAGCTCTATAAATACCCTGAACACTCTCCAGACATTGCTTGCTTGTTAATCTGTGTTACCTGTTTGCAGTCCCGTTTACCCTTGTGCTGTTTTTTCTGAGGTTATTTTTGACCTCCACACTTTTAATCCAAGGCTTGACATCATTGATATTCTCAGAACTGTTAAACAAAGACAAATTTCTATAAGTATCCCCCACTCCCCCTGGCTAGATGTGCTGTTCAGCATTCAGTACACAATAGCCCCACTGCAGGGTATGGTGGTCTTAAATACCTATACTTATAGACCTTGGGGCTAACACAAATAACCTGCTGGTGGCCTGCCTGGAGACATCCAACACTACATCCGGTTCTGTGTAGTATGTTCTTGCTTTAGACACACTAAACCAAGGCCTCTACAACCACTACCAGTTCCTGAAAAACCATGGGAGGAATTAATTATAGATTTTATAGGAGACTTACCACCATCCCAGCAACACAACGCCACCAGAGTAGTGGTAGACCTTCTCATAAAAATGGTGCACTTTATCCCAATCATAAACAGCTGACCTGCTTATTAGATTGTAATATCATCCCCATAGTATGCCTCTATCCATCTTGTCTGACAGAGGAATTGTAAACAAGGAATGGGATATAGGAAAAATAATTTAAATGGATGCATGTAAGGGTTATTTCAACCTAAAGTACTATGGAAATATGTAACTATGTAATTCATGTCCCATTTATGGCTGGCCTTCTGCAAAGGACTCCAGATTACATATCTCCTAGCATCTGCCTACCATCCTCAAAGAAAGGACATAGAGAGTAACATAGTAACATAGTAACATAGTAATTTAGGTTGAAAAAAGACACAAGTCCATCAAGTTCAACCCTTCTACCTATCATTTCAGCGTTTTGATCCAAAAGAAGGCAAAAAAAACCCTAAGGAAGCTTTTTCGAATGTTGCCTCCTAGGGGGAAAAAAATTCCTTCTTGACTCCAAAAGGGCAATCAGATTTCTCCTTGGATCAAAAAGCTCTATTATTAATGCTCATTCTATTATTAATACCCCTGTGTGTTCTGCTTTTCTAAAAAAAAAACATTTTAAATGCATCTATTGTGGTTGATAGCACTACCTCTCTTGGCAGTGAGTTCCATAATTTTATTGTCCTTACCGTAAAGAATCCCTTCCTTTGCTGCCTATGAAATCTTTGCTCTTCCAGTCTCAGGGGGTGACCTCTTGTTGTTTGTACATTTCTATTAATGAACAGGTCCCAGGAGAGCTCCTTATATTGGCCCTGCACATATTTATATAATGTTATCATATCCCCTCTAAGACGCCTTTTTTCTAAAGTAAATAAATGCAATTTTTTAAGTCTCTCTTCATAACTAAGATCCTCCAATCCCCTTATTAATTTTGTAGCTCTCCTTTGCACTTTTTCTAGTTCCTTAATATCCTTTTTAAGGACTGGTGCCCAGAATTGTACTGCATATTCAAGGTGAGGTCTTACCATTGATTTGTAAAGAGGCAAGATGATGTCCTCCTCCCGTGAATCTATACCCTGTTTTATACATGCCAATATCTTATTGGCCCTTGCAGCTGCTGACTGGCATTGGGCACTGTTGCCAAGTTTGTTATCTACAATGATTCCTAAATCCTTTTCGTTAGTAGTTTTTCCCAGGGAAATACCATTTAACGTATATGTTGCTTTGTTATTATTTTTCCCATAATGCATAACTTTACATTTGTCTATATTGAACCTCATTTGCCACTTTCTTGCCCAGTTCCCTACTCTGTCCAAATCTTCCTGTAAAGAAAAAACATCAAGATTAGTCTTTATTACCTTACCTAATTTTATGTCATCAGCAAACACTGAGACATGGCACTCAGCACAACGTGGGAGATCATTAATAAACAGATTAAAAAGAAGAGGTCCCAAAACAGACCCCTGAGGTACTCCGCTCACTACCCTGGTCCAATTTGAAGCTTTACCATTTACAACAACCCTCTGTGTTCTATCTTTTAGCCAATTTTCAATCCAAATACATACATTTGCCCCCAATCCTATTTCTCTCAATTTGTAGAGTAACCTTTTGTGTGGAACTGTATCAAATGCTTTAGCAAAATCCAAATAGATCACATCAACTGCCACACCTAGATCTATATTTTTACTCACCTCTTCATAGAATGTTATTAAGTTTGTTTGACAAGACCTGTCTTTCACAAAACCATGTTGACTTTTACTAATTATATTCTGATTCAAGATGTATTCTTGAGTGTACACCTTTAGCAATCCTTCAAATAATTTCCCCACTACAGATGTCAAGCTCACTGGCCTATAATTACCAGGCAGAGATTTTGATCCCTTTTTAAATATTGGAATGACATCCGCCTTTCGCCAGTCTGTTGGCACTACACCTGAACTGAACGAATCCCTAAAGATCATAAATATTGGTCTGGCCAGAATTATGCTTAACTCTCTAAGGACCCTTGGGTGTATACCATCTGGCCCTGGGGCCTTGTCTATCTTAACAGAGTTTAATTGCATAAACACTTTTTCCTGTGTCAGCCAATCCCATGTTTGTGGTGACTGTTCCGTAACTTCCGGTAGCAGGGGCTCATCCATCTGTTCTTCCTTAGTATAAACAGAAGAAAAAAAAGTATTTAAAATGTCTGCTTTTTCTCTGTCCTCACTTACCAAATTTCCCATTTGGGATAACAAGGGCCCAACATTTTCCCTCTTTAGCTTTTTTCCATTTATATACTTATAACACATTTTGGGGTTAATTTTACTCTCCTTAGCAATCCTTTTCTCGTTTTTCCAATTTAGCCATTTTAATTGCCTTTTTGCAGGCTTTGTTGGCATCTTTGTATTTTATAAATGATAATGTTGATCCCTTGCTTTTATAATGTTTGAATGCCATTTTCTTGTTTTGTATTTCCTGTTTCACGTTAACTGTAAGCCACATTGGTTTTGATTTGTGTCTTTTGTATTTGTTTCCCAAAGGTATATATTGGGATGTGTACTTTTGTAATGTGTGCTTAAAGGCATTCCACTTGTCTTCTGTGTTTAGTCCAGAAAACAATCGTTCCCAGTCTAAATGTTCCATTGATGCCCTTAGTCCATCAAAGTTGGCCCTTCTAAAATTAAGTGTTTTGGTCGCGTAGTTACCAATTTGCTTTTTTGCATTAATCTCAAACGAAACCATGTTATGGTCACTATTGCCCAAGTGTTCTCTTACTTTGATGTTTGAGATAAGCTGCTTATTGTTTGTTATTACTAAATCCAGACAGGCATCCATTCTAGTTGGGGTGTCTACTAATTGTGCCATAAATGTGTTATTAAGCAGGTCCAGAAACTTGCTGCCCTTAGCGGAACTAGTTGTGCCACAATTCCAATCTATATCTGGGTAATTAAAATCTCCCATGATTAGAACTTCATTCAGATTTGCAGCCTTTTGGGTCAAAGTGGGTCAACCAAGTACTAGAATAGTAGCTACACTGATATGTCACTCATTTCCAAGATAGCAGGCTCCTGATTCTGCCATTGCCTATACAAATCTCCTACACAGATCCTGAGGCTTGTCTCACTTCAAACGATCTATGGCTATAACCCTACCTTCCTCCCTGAATTGCCAAGAATATATCTCCAGTAGCTGAATAACTCAGTTTCCTCCAAGAAGGCATATTGGTGCTAAAAAAAAAGTCCTTAAAACGACACTACCACTTACATAATATGTAACTAGATTACATGTGCATTTAAAACAAATGTATATAAAAGACAAATGCCACTGTTTGTTTATATGTTTGAATTAATTTTGTATAAAAGTAAAAATAAAATTAGGTCTCTGCATGCATTTTGTGAATTACCCATGATGCAAAATTATCCAAAATGTTCCAGCAAGTCTCACTTTACAACTTTGGGCAGAGTCTGCATGATGATGTCACAAGATACTCTCTTACTGGCTCCTGTGTATCACTAGTGGACAAGACTAGATGGTTGTGTACACCTTTTTTTATACTACCTTCCAATATAAAAAGTACGTCCTTTTTGGAAGAGAGAGGAGACTGACCTGATCAAATAGGTTAATCACCTCTTCTGATGTAAGAGTTACATTACCCTTCCATTCAATGCAAGTCTATGAATTCTGAATTCTTTTTTGGTAGGAGTGTCTATTTAAGTAAAGCACAACTAGACAGAAAAGACAGTTCTGCAGACAACCTGCCACCATATTGAAAGATAGAATAGAAGAATTTCTTTCAGGTGTGAAATGCATCAGGTGTAATGCACCTTTTTGATCTTCACTTTATGGTAACTTTGCTATTCATATATGTAACTGAAGCACAGTGATATCAGATTGCTTAGTAATTCCGAGTGTAGTCTGTTTGGATTAAGTCAGAAAACAGCAAACTTTTGGTACCAGTGCTTCTCAATACATAAAGAGGTGAGGGCCCATTATCTGTCCTTTTTGGAAGTGAGATTTATGACCTTACCATATGGGACCTGAGGGACTATTCATCAGAACTCTGCTATGATGCTAGAGATACCCCGCAGTCCAGATTAAATATTGTGGATATCATCTAGTATCTTAGAACTTATACACAATTTAAAATATATTGATAAAAAAAATAAGTTTACAAAAAAAACAATGATTGAAATTATTACGATTAGTTGACTAATTTGCACTTACGGACATATTTCTTGTTGTCAGACATTTGAGGATTTCAGTACAATCGTGTGCATAAGGGATTCCTTGAACTCTCTGCAGACATCTTGTTATTGCACCCTTAGATACCACAATAATTAAGTAAACAGCCACTTATATAGAGTATATAAAATACACCTGGAACACTGTATTATAGTAGCTTCATGAGGTGAATGCTGCTGCCCAGATAGTAAGCACCATCTGACCCACGTATTTCATTCCTTCCAGGTATATGAATATTAAAAGACAGTGAAATATTACTACATGTGTGTAAAGACTTGCCTGATAACCAATAAAGCAGAGTCTAAGTGAGGAGAAGATCTCCTGTACCAGCAGATAGAGGTTTACCGGGAGTCCAACCTATGTCATCTCTAAGTAAGTAAATATATTCTGATTGGGAAAACACAATGTTACAGAAATTTGCATCAAGATCCATTTAGTATTACAGGGCTCAGAGAAGGTCAGCATATCATATTGGGCACCTGTTCGAGGTAGGGTGAGCTGACAGAAATGGGGATCTTATAGGGCTGTATTCATTAAAGAGAGAATTGGAGGGAATTTAAAGTTTAAGGCCAACATAGCCAGATTTGAATATTTCCTCAGTTCAGATATATTTCAAACTCTGCAATTTTGACCTTACTTTTGCCATTATCTTATCAGTTTCCTGCAAATCCCTCTTTCATGAATAAAGAGCAAAGGAGGCCTATTCACTAAAGGTTGAGATGAGTACTGTGGTCCTAAAACAAGAATTAGAAATACACCTTGACTTTTAAAGATTAAAACAAATAAAAAAGGCAAATAAAATACTTATTGGTATTGCGTGTATAGTATACCTTGATAAGTCAATTATTCTATGTACAGTGCAAGGTAAAAACTCACTAAATTGAAGATGACATGAAATAGCAACTTCATGGACTTGATTAAAATATTAGCCAGTGTAACTTTGGTACGAGCTTAACATAGTTATGATACAGGTTAAGACACAAGCAGAGAAATTGTATAAAAAAATGTATACTCAGGTCTAGAAACGTATTGCTCAACCAGGTTTATTCATGACTAGTGTGGAGCGGACACCTGGATGTTCGGGTTTGGCGGGTACTGCCGAACTTCGGAAAAAAAGTCCGGGTTCGGGGTCGAACTTGACCCCGAACTTGACCCTGAACCTTAACCCCATTGAAGTCAATGGGGACCCGACGTTCGGGTTATGGAATACATGAAATACTATTGGCTTTCTATAAACCGAAATAGAGTCCCCATTCATAAGAATTTCCTGCCACTGTGTATTCCATAAGCCAAACGTCTATAAACCGAATGACGTTCGATTTATAGACTTTCGGTTTATAGACGTTCGGTTTATAAACTTTTAGTTTATAGAATACATGTAATTCTATGCTATTCTATAAACCGAAAGTCTATAAACCGAACGACATTCGGTTTATAGACTTTCGGTTTATAGAATACATGTAATGCTATTGGCTATTCTTTAAACCAAAATAGAGTCCCCATTCATACGATGACCATTCAATTGACCTATTTGTATGAATGGGGACTCTATTTCGGTTTATAGAATAGCAATAGCATTACATGTATTCTATAAACCGAAAGTCTATAAACCGAATGTCGTTCGGTTTATAGACTTACGGCTCATAGAATACATGTAATGCTATTGGCTATTCTATATACCGAAAGTCTATAAACCGAATGACTTTCGGTTTAAAGACTTTCAGTTTATAGCCGAACATCGAACTCCAACACGGACATACAGTGAAATGTCCGGGTTTGGGTTTGTGGCACGGACACCATAATGTCCGGTAGGAACCCGAACAGTGCGGTTCGTGTTCTCTCACCACTATTCATGACAATTTAACTTACTTGATTCAGTTTTTTGCGGTTGCTCTAACTGTGTGAATGGGATAAAAGCAGAGTCCTATGAGGCTGAGTTGGGGTTTAAATCCTATACTAAGAAATAGGAAAAAAGAATGTGAACATCTGTTTTGGTACTCAATTCTTTATAGTTATTCTTCTATTGCCCATCTTACTTATTTGCTATATTAGTCTATATCCAATGCATACTTAATAATAATAATAATAATGAGGCCTCTATTGGAGAAATAAGCAAATTTAAGTATCCTTAGAAATAGTAATGAAGTTTTTCTAATAAGTTACGCTGTATATTTTCTTTAAATTATTTGTATAAGGACTTTCTGCATTTTCAGTGTGTGATATTAAACCAACTACATGCTTTACACCGACTGTAATCCTATATACCTCTGTCTATAAGTCAGCACACGTACCAGCTACACCTACAGCCCTGAACTTTGCAATGGGAACTGTGACTCCCTCAAACATTTCCTTAGAATTCCCAACACTTTCTACTCGTTTTGCGCCATCGGTGGAAGAGAAGTCACTCTTGCAGTGCTCTCTTGCTCTGCTAGTTTCCATTCTCATCCCTTGTGTCATTCTGCCTGTTTTCCAGAATTGCTTCCTGCTCCTCCACCACTTTCCTGCCTTTTCTGCGAAGAATAAATACAAGCAGAAGAGGCCATTGTGTTGCTATGTCCCTACTCCCTCACAGTGCTTCCAGTGCACCACCTACTAACACTCCATGTAGTGTAGATGTGTACTCATATCACCTCTTTACTTCCCTGTAACCACGCAGGCAACTATAACAGAAGTTCTGCTTCCTGGATGGTATGTCTCTATATTACAGGGATAAATAATCAGTATTTATCCTGCATCACTGCTGCTGTGATGAAACAATCACTTTCCTCTAAAAGAGGTGGAGACAATTTTTTGGGGTGTTGCAGCCCCTAGTATTATTCCAGTGGGGTTAGTCTTGTCTGTATAGTTGTGGTTTGTTCCCCTATATTAGTTGTATGAGAAACAGTAAGTGAATGCTACTATAAGGATTAGTGTGTTTAACTCTTGATTTACTGCTCCTCTGTGCTTGTCTGCATATTTAGAACATTGTTACTCTTATAGTTTCAGTAAGAACAGGCACACGTTCCTATATTTGTTAGAATAATTGGAAGGCTTTATCTAATTCTCTGAATTTTTGAATTTTTTTGTTATTGCTAAGAACACCATTTATTAAATGGGGAACACTTAGTATTGACGGCCTGTAGGCTTATTTGTATGTAGCCTGCTTGATTTGGCTACACCGTTTTACCGGTGTAGCCAGTATAAAGTGTGTCCCACAATACTTCAATAGTCTTCAAGTTATGTCGCCCGACGAGCGTATTGTCGCAGTTATCGCCCTGTTTATGACTAACTTAAAATGAATAAATAAAACATGTGATTACTTTTATGGATCTTATGTTGCTTCAAAAATATTTCTTGATTATTGATGTTTGTATTTTTAAAAAGACTTCCAAAAAATAATCAAAGCCTCCTTAACTTCCTGTAAAAAATATTTACATTTTCCTAAATTAAAGGCTACTTTTTGGTGAATAAAAATATTGTTGGATGTTTTTTTTTATATAACTCATGACTCCTTATTTCAGATTTTTTTTTTACTTTAGGTATTTATAATACTGGGGGAATAATACAAACCACAAAATTCTATGTTTACTTTAGTTATCTACAGCACTGATGGAATAATACAAACCCCAAATTTCTATGTGTTGTTACTGTGATGAACATTATGACATACAAGCATTTCTTGAATGTTTTCAATCTCTCTACAGAAAATGCATGAAATGAACCAGACTATGGTCACTGAGTTTGTACTTTTGGGATTTCAAAATCTTCAGAGCGTTCCGACTTTATTCTTCTTTCTTCTCATCTTTTATTGTGTAACAATATCTGGAAATATCATTATCATTTGCCTGGTAGTCTCAGACAACAGTCTCCATTCTCCGATGTATTTCTTCCTTACACAACTGTCCATATCTGACATTTTGTTGACCACAAACATTGTGCCCAACACACTCCATGTTGTACTGGGAGAAGGTGGGACTATTTCCTTTACAGGTTGTATAACCCAGTTTTACTTTTTCGGTGGTTCTGAATCTTTAGAGTGCCTCCTGTTGACAGTGATGGCCTATGATCGATATCTGGCCATTTGTAGTCCATTGCATTACACTTCGATAATGAGCTACACCTGTTTTACAAAATTAATTATTTTGTCTTGGCTGTTGAGTTTTTCTTTAATACTAGTCACTACGCTTACAGTATCTAGACTTTGGTTCTGTGGACCAAATGTTATAGACCATTTCTTCTGTGATTTTGCCCCTCTTATAGAGCTCTCTTGTTCAGACACCTCTCTGATTCAATTGGTCGTCATTATAATGTGTCTGCCTGTCATTATCCTGCCACTAATAATTATTACAATATCGTATGCATTTATTATCCTTGCCATCCTTAAAATTTCGTCTACGAGTGGGCGATGGAAAGCTTTCTCAACCTGTAGTTCCCACCTGTCTGTCGTATCAATCTTTTATGGGACACTCATTGGCATTTATGTTCTCCCAAGCAAAGGTCTGTCTGTGGATATTAATAAAGTCCTATCTTTGTTGTACACCGTGATAACGCCGATGATTAACCCAATCATCTACAGCCTGAGAAATAAGGACATCATTGAAGCCATGAAGAAAAGCACCAGTAAATTACATCCAATTACATTTTGTAAGATAAGACTTTTGTCTGATTAATGTTCATCTGTTCTGGGCAAGTGCCTTAATACATGGATGATTCTCTACACAGAGATTCTGAACTGGAAAACATAGAGGATTATATACAGTGTATTGAAGTCTGTAAAGATCATGCACCACATTTTTGTTTTAGAAAAATAGACAGAATTTAGTTTTTTTACACATTTTAAACCAACAAATAAATAGCCAGAGAAAAAGAAAAATTGCCAGCTCCCTAACCAAAGCCCTGTAGAACTGTTTTATCATACTCCAGTTGTAAAAGCTTCATAATTATTTAACCCTCAGTCACAAATGGCATTTTCACATAGTGATTAGATCATAGGTACACAGTGGCAGGGTTAGAAGTGTATTGTATGTACTCAGTGTTTGGACCATTTAAATATTAAAGACTTAATTCACAGAGATGCAGTTCAATATTTTACTTTTCCACTAAATTATGGTAATCTAATTACAATAATTTAAAAGAAAACACAAATAAATATATCTGGAGCACTGCTAAATCAAATAAAATAAAACAAGTATGTATGTGAAAGCAATAATAAATATATACTAAATGATACTCAAAAGTCTACATGAGGCATGGGTCACATATAGAAGCAAAAAAAAACATCAATTAGTACTCTCTATTATATATTAAAAAACTGTGAATAAAAAAGTAGCAAAGTGATCACTTACAAATATTGGGAATAAACCTGCTCAATATATTTGTGTGTGTGAATTATGAATCACTTTCGTAGGAAAAGAACGAGCTGTACACATCTCAGGTACATAGCAGTTAAAACAAATGTAATAAAAGCCCATAAAGCAGGTCTAAATGATACTGTAAGATTGAAGGCAAACGCTTTGAAGACATGAGAAGCTGTAAGGTCTCTCACAAATGTTGTTTTAGTTGTGCAGAGCAGCAGTAGAAAAAGAAGTCTGAGTCCGTCAGTAAAGTCGAAGTCAGGAGAATACGCATTGTAGAGGCAGTGGAGGGAAGTAACCAACAGATTCATGTTACAGAAAGAGTTAATAAACTAATAAAATAACCACCCTAAAGTTGAGCTTCAGGTTTTTTTCCTCACAGTTCTTTTGCCACCAAAACTGAAGATGGAACCAGCGTGAAAAAATGGCAGCACACCAAGGTCAGTGCTGGCAGAAAACAGGCAAGGTCAAATACAGATGAAGGCTCAAGGCACTATCAACAGCATACTGAAAGTTTAAATAGTCCCCTAGAATGATTGCCAAACCAATGAGCGAGTAGATACAAAATTAAAAAATGGGAGCTACATCTGGCTGAGAATGGACAATGGTAAAATAAGGAGCCTATGGGTAAGTGCTAATTTTGAGAGCTATACGAGAAAGACCAATTCTTTTTCTGGGTTATATTTATCGGTGAATAATTATCAGCTACTTCTAGCAACTATACATGGCTGTCCTCCTTTTTAGTTCCATTATGTGAGGAGTGATACTGCTTTTTGTGTGAAAGAAGCAACCCGGTTAAAGCTGGGCACCCTCTTACCATGGCAATAATTATTACGATCTTTTAACCCAGTCAGTCTTTCAAATTTGAATAAATTGTTATTGTTTATCTACACAGAATCTAATGGTGTACTAGTTGGGATAGGTATTATGTGTGGACTATTTATGTTATTAGTGATAAAATAACCCCCCAACCTACTTGGGAGGGGCGTCACAGTTTTTTTTTCTCACTTACACCACCCATCACAGGAAGAGGTGCTTCATGTGCTCTGGGGATGTTACAAGATTGCCAGGCATAGTGTCAGGCCACAAAGAAGCTGTTTGGGTGAAACGCGTTGGGTGTCCTTTATTTCCCAGCTTTTATCAAAGCTCATTTGTACAGTCCATTTGTGTGGCGGAACCAACCTCGCCACTATGTTCTGGAGAAGCCTGGTTGCTCGCCTGCTGCCTCTGGACTATGGCCCCATGGTAAAAGCTTGCATTTTCCCCTGCAGAAAGGCTTGTTCGTGCCTTTCTGCCTGGGTGTTCGGTAGATTGAATCTACCGAACCAACTCACAAATGAATGGACTACCTGGGTAAGGGATGTACCATAGCACTATACGTTAATATTGTTAGTTAGTTATATTTTGTTAGTATATTGGTTATGTGTAATGTTTAATTCTGTGAGTAGACCACTCTGAAGGTTTGTAATGTGACAGTGACTCCAATAGTTTACTCCAACATCCATTGTTCTGTTTTAACTGGATTAACTGGTAAAATGATTATGTTGGGTACATTATGTTTCTTACTGTGTGTCTACTCACTGTATGGTAATTTGGTTTGCAGACTGAATGTCTAATCTTTTCCTAGCCCCAGTTAGTTGGAGGACTATGTTTAGTTCCATCCCCCCATTGTATACTAATGTCTGTGATGTCATGTGTATGTCTTTTATAAGTCGGTGTTGTTTGTCAAATAAAGTAGTTCAATCTTGCTGTACCTAACTGCTAGATGTCTATTTGGGTACAAAGAGCAAGGGTCCAGGAAAGACTTGCTGGGTGTGACGGTCCGTTACAATTTGTATTACTGGATACTGTGGATACTGTGCCTATACTTGCTCATAAAGCAAGTTTGTTAGCAAAAACATAATGAAAATCTCACTCACAACTGTTCATGGTATGTTCACAGTGGAGAGATGGAGTAGAGAACAAGGCAAATGTGGGTTAAAACAATGTCAAATGGATGGACAAAAATAATATAAATGGAATTCACATAACTAAACCTTCCCAAGCATGAAACAAAGCTGAAGAATATATGTGTTGATGCAGAAGTGTTGTTATAATTGAGGTATGGATGTGTATTTAGGGGAATGGGTGCTCTATAATGTAATTGTTTGCAATCAAACTGTTTTCTATGGTTAATGTGAAATCTGCATATCAAGCCACAGGTGATGTCAATAACAGGAGAGAGAACACATATGTTTAAACACATAGGGGAACATGTATAAAAACTCCCACACTGCAAAGGGTCGGGAATTTTATAAAAAAGTACAATCACCGTTTGATATGTATAACAGTGATTGCATTTTTTTATAACTCCTGTCCCTTTGCAGTGAGTGATAGAGGAGCCTCTGTCAAAAACATTTTTTAGTGGAGGTTCCCTGATTTTTTTATATATAGGCTGTGCCAGCTTCTTTAATGTCTTTATTCCTCAGACTATAAATGATGAGATTGAGCATTGGAGTTTGCTTACAGACAGAGTCTTTTGTTGGGACAGAGTAAATGGAGACAAGAGCCAAGTGTGAGCTGCAGGTGGAAAAGGCTTTCTGTCTACCAGAATTAGATGGAATTTTTACAATAGTGAGAACAATTTAAAAATAGGAAACCATGATAATTATCAGTGGGGTTATAAGTAGGGGAAAACACAACAAGATAGCTTCCATTTGCACTATGAATGCATCCAAACAAGAAAGCTGTAACAAAGGACCAAGATCACAGAAGAAATGGTCAATGATGTTTGGTCCACAAAATCTGAGTTGTGTTACTGTTAATGCCATAATTAGCTCTAGAGATAAACCTACCAGCCAAGACATGATAATTAGTTTAATGCAACATACATTATCCATTACGGTGTTGTACCACAGTGGGTGACAGATGGTAAGATATCGGTCATATGACATAGCCATTAAGAGAAAGCACTTCTGATGCTTCAGAAACACCAAAAAAATAAAATTGGGTAATACATCACACCCCCTTCATAAAGTACAATGCTAAGCATTCTGGGCATTATAGTTGTGGTGAGAACTATATCAGAAATGGACACCTGTGTTAGAAACATGTAAATCAGAAGAACAATGATTATGATTAAGCACAAGTTACCGTGCGAAACGTGTCAAGTGTTTCTGCTACTTCCCACTTTATCTAACATAGTAACATAGTAACATAGTAATTTAGGTTGAAAAAAGACACAAGTCCATCAAGTTCAACCCTTCTACCTATCATTACAGCTTTTGATCCAAAAGAAGGCAAAAAAAACCCTAAGGAAGCTATTTCGAATTTTGCCTCCTGGGGGAAAAAATTCCTTCTTGACTCCAAGAGGCAATCAGATTTCTCCTTGGATCAATAAGCTCTTTTATTAATGCTTATTCTATTATTAATAGCCCTGTATGTTCTGCTTTCCTAAAAAAACATCCAAACCATTTTTAAATGCATCTATTGTGGTTGCTAGCACTACCTCTCTTGGCAGTGAGTTCCATAACTTTATTGTCCTAACCGTAAAGAATCCCTTCCTTTGCTGTCTATGAAATCTTTGCTCTTCCAGTCTGAGGGGGTGACCTCTTGTTCTTTGTACCTTTCTGTTAATGAACAGGTCACTGGAGAGCTCTTTATATTGGCCCTGCAAATATTTATATAATGTTATCATATCCCCTCTGAGACGCCTTTTTTCTAACGTATATAAATTCAATTTTTTAAGTCTCTCTTCATAACTAAGATCCTCCAAACCCCTTATTAATTTTGTAGCTCTCCTTTGCACTTTTTCTAGTTCCTTATTATCCTTTTTAAGGACTGGTGCCCAGAACTGTACTGCATATTCAAGGTGAGGTCTTACCATTGATTTGTAAAGAGGCAAGATGATATCCTCCTCCCGTGAATCTATACCTCGTTTTATACATGCCAATATCTTATTGGCCCTTGCAGCTGCTGACTGGCATTGGGCACTGTTGCCAAGTTTGTTGTCTATAATTATTCCTAAATCCTTTTCATTAGTAGTTTTTCCCAGGGAAAAACCATTTAACGTATATGTTGCTTTGTTATTATTTTTCCCATAATGCATAACTTTACATTTGTCTATATTGAACCTCATTTGCCACTTTACTGCCCAGTCCCCCACTCTGTCCAAATCTTCCTGTAAAGAAAAAACATCAAGATTAGTCTTTATTGCCTTACCTAATTTAGTGTCGTCCGCAAACACGGAGACATGGCTCTCAGCACAATGTGGCAGATCATTAATAAACAAATTAAAAAGAAGAGGGCCCAAAACAGACCCCTGAGGTACTCCGCTTAATACCCTTGTCCAATTTGAGAATTTTCCATTTACAACAACCCTTTGTGTTCTATCTTTTAGCCAATTTTCAATCCACATACACACATTTGCCCCCAAACCTATTTCTCTCAATTTGTAGAGTAACCTTTTGTGTGGAACTGTATCAAATGCTTTCGCAAAATCCAAATAGATCACATCAACTGCCACACCTAGATCTATATTTTTACTGACTTCTTCATAGAATGTTATTAAGTTTGTTTGACAAGACCTGTCTTTCACAAAACCATGTTGACTTTTACTAATTATATTCTGGTTCAAGATGTATTCTTGAGTGTATACCTTTAGCAATCCTTCAAATAGTTTCCCCACTACAGATGTCAAGCTCACTGGCCTATAATTACCTGGCAGAGATTTTGATCCCTTTTTAAATATTGGAATGACATCCGCCTTTCGCCAGTCTGTTGGCACTGTACCTGAACTGAATGAATCCCTAAAGATCATGAATAGTGGTCTGGCCAGAATTATGCTTAACTCTCTAAGTACCCTTGGGTGTATACCATCTGGTCCTGGGGCCTTGTCTATCTTAACAGAGTGTAATTGCTTAAGCACTTTTTCCTGTGTCAGCCAATCCCATGTTTGCGGCGAATGTCCCATAACTTCCTGTAGCAGGGGCTCGTCCATCTGCTCTTCCTTAGTATAAACAGAAGAAAAAAAAGTATTTAAAATGTCTGCTTTCTCTCTGTCCTCACTTACCAAATTTCCCATTTGGGATAACAAGGGCCCAACATTTTCCCTCTTTAGCTTTTTTCCATTTATATATTTATAAAACATTTTGGGGTTAGTTTTACTCTCCTTGGCAACCCTTTTCTCATTTTCCAATTTAGCCATTTTAATTGCCTTTTTGCAGGCTTTGTTGGCCTCTTTGTACTCTATAAATGATAATGCTGATCCCGTGTTTTTATAATGTTTGAATGCCATGTTCTTGTTTTGTACTTCCTGTTTCACGTTACCTGTAAGCCACATTGGTTTCGATTTGTGTCTTTTGCATTTGTTTCCCAAAGGTATATATTGGGATGTGTACTTTTGTAATGTGTGCTTAAAGGCATTCCACTTGTCTTCTGTGTTTAGTCCAGAAAACAATCGTTCCCAGTCTAAATGTTCAATCGATGCCCTTAGTCCATCAAAGTTAGCCCTTCTAAAATTAAGTGTTTTGGTGGCGTATTTACCAATTTGCTTTTTTGCATTAATCTCAAATGAGACCATATTATGGTCACTATTCCCCAAGTGTTCTCTTATTTGGATGTTTGAGATAAGCTCCTCATTGTTTGTTATTACCAAATCCAGACAGGCATCCATTCTAGTTGGGATCTGCTTGAATATGTTTTGTATTCCTATCACGTTTAAAGATTAAAACCACTACCTTTTTTACCTGGAAAATGTGAGTACGCTCTTCTGTGTTCCTGTTTTTGATTTTAGAAACATGTACATGGGAACATGGAGGTGTCTGCTGGAGAAAACCAACACAATGAGTACAAGGTTTCCAGATATTGTCAAAAGGTAAACAATGAGAAGTACAGTGAAGAACGAGCTTCTCACAGTATGGAGTTGATGGAAACCCAAAAGATGTATCTCAGTGACCGAAGACAGGTTCTCCTTATTCATTGTCTAGAAAAAAACGAAGAGAACTACACATGAAATAGACTAATTACATGGTAAGCTACATTTACAAAGAAGTGATTAAGCTGGTAAAAGTGACATGAACATTTTAACTTTCCAACTTAGTGATATTTCATGTATTGGCAAACCTGGCGGGTTCCTCCTGCTGGAAGAACAGAGATGGCTCTGCAGTATGTATTGTAAAGATGTAACTCTGCATTATCCATGGACAGCTCAGCTCTTCTATATATTCTTCTATACATTGTGCAGGGTCTGCAGTATTAGGGGCGAGGATGGCTAGAGGATTAGATGAGCTTTTAAACTAAGCTCTGGGGGGGAGGGTCAAGATCAAAATGAAGCAATGGTAGCTAGGGTAGATTGGAAGGTGGGTCTAGCTATGGGAGAGGAGGAGGAAAGCAGTGGTGGGGTTAACATAGACAAACGGGAGGTCCATATAATTAAACCTGCACACATTAGGTGTTTGTCAACTAAACAGAAAATGGGTAGTAATCTTAAATGTCTTTTAGCAAATGCAAGAAGCTTGACAAACAAAATGGGTGAGCTGGAGATACTGGTAAGTGCTGAACAGTATGATTTAATCGCAATCACAGAAAC
Source organism: Pelodytes ibericus (assembly GCA_036172795.1). Lineage (NCBI taxonomy): Eukaryota > Metazoa > Chordata > Amphibia > Anura > Pelodytidae > Pelodytes > Pelodytes ibericus. The sequence continues at coordinate 226,424,632 of CM069858.1, read as the reverse complement.
GTGGTGGGATGAGACCCACGACTGGTCAGTTAATTTACAAGGCTACTCACTTTTTAAAAAGGACAGAGTAAATAGAAAAGGGGGAGAGATTTGTCTGTATGTAAATCCTAAATTAAAGCCCAGTATTAAAGAAGGTGTGCATGATGTAACTGGAACTGATGTGGAGACACTGTGGGTGGAGATTAGCATAGACACTAAAAAGAATCGCACATTACTTGTAGGTGTTTGCTACAAGCCACCAAATATTAGCATTGATGGAGAAGATCAGCGTTTATTACAAATTGAAAAGGCTGCAAATATGAATAAAGTTCTAATCATGGGAGATTTTAATTACCCAGATATAGATTGGAAGTGTGGCACAACTAGTTCAGCTAGGGGCAGCAAGTTTCTGAGCCTGCTTAATAACACATTTATGGCACAATTAATAGACACCCCAACTAGAATGGATGCCTGTCTGGATTTGGTAATAACAAACAATGAGGAGCTTATATCAAACATCCAAATAAGAGAACACCTGGGGAATAGTGACAATAATATGGTCTCATTTGAGATTAATGCAAAAAAGCAAATTGGTAACTACGCCACCAAAACACTTAATTTTAGAAGGGCTAACTTTGATGGACTAAGGGCATCAATTGAACATTTAGACTGGGAACAATTGTTTTCTGGACTAAACACAGAAGACAAGTGGAATTCATTTAAACACACATTACAAAAGTACACATCCCAATATATACCTTTGGGAAACAAATGCAAAAGACACAAATCAAAACCAATGTGAAACAGGAAATACAAAACAAGAAAATGGCATTCAAACATTATAAAAACACAGGATCAGCATTATCATTTATAGAGTACAAAAAGGCCAACAAAGCCTGCAAAAAGGCAATTAAAATGGCTAAATTGGAAAATGAGAAAAGGGTCAAGGAGAGTAAAACTAACCCCAAAATGTTTTATAAATATATAAATGGAAAAAAGCTAAAGAGGGAAAATGTTGGGCCCTTGTTATCCAAAATGGGAAATTTGGTAAGTGAGGACAGAGAGAAAGCAGATATTTTCAATACTTTTTTTTCTCTGGTTTATACTAAGGAAGAACAGATGGATGAGCTCCTGCTACCGGAAGTTACTGAACAGTCACCGCAAACATGGGATTGGCTGACACAGGAAAAAGTGCTTAAGCAATTAAACTCTGTTAAGATAGACAAGGCCCCAGGGCCAGATGGTATACACCCAAGGGTACTTAGAGAGTTAAGCATAATTCTGGCCAGACCACTATTCATGATCTTTAGGGATTCATTCAGTTCAGGTACTGTGCCAACAGACTGGCGAAAGGCGGATGTCATTCCAATATTTAAAAAGGGGTCACAATCTCTTCCAGGTAATTATAGGCCAGTGAGCTTGACATCTGTAGTGGGGAAACTATTTGAAGGGTTGCTAAAGGTATACACTCAAGAATACATCTTGAACCAGAATATAATTAGTAAAAGTCAACATGGTTTTGTGAAAGACAGGTCTTGTCAAACAAACATAATAACATTCTATGAAGAACTGGGCAGTAAAGTTGAAAGGAACCGGCCGGTCTCTGCTCTTGATCAATTACTTCTAAGGTCGTTGATGTGTGGCAGGTTTGCAGATATCTGGAGAGCTGTGAAGGCTGGAAACAAATACACAAGGCACGTGTTTCTTTATCCTCAGCTCTTAGTGTAGTTTATTACACATTGATATTTATACACACATTTAGATAATGTCCTACATATTGATTGGTTAGAAATTATGCAGAACATAGCATAAAGTACATGAGGGGGCGTTTGCAGGGGGGGGGGGGGTGAACAATATGCACTCATATTGCCACTAAGCAGAAAACATGAAATACAACTCAATATAGTCACTCAAGCATAAAATAGTTCAAACTTGCTTACATATTTAGTTCTCTTATTGCAATCTAAGACATGCTTACATAAACAGCTAACACCATGATGTCTTATCTGACCTCCTCAGGGACTTTGACATTTTCTTGCACTTGGTCAAGCAGAGGAATTTCTCAACATCAATTTAACCCTTTCAAAAGTGGCAAATGAGGTTCAATATAGACAAATGTAAAGTTATGCATTATGGGAAAAATAATAACAAAGCAACATATACTTTAAATGGTTTTTCCCTGGGAAAAACTACTAATGAAAAGGATTTAGGAATCATTGTAGATAACAAACTTGGCAACAGTGCCCAATGCCAGTCAGCAGTTGCAAGGGCCAATAAGATATTGGCATGTATAAAACGAGGTATAGATTCACGGGAGGAGGATATCATCTTGCCTCTTTACAAATCAATGGTAAGACCTCACCTTGAATATGCAGTACAGTTCTGGGCACCAGTCCTTAAAAAGGATATTAAGGAACTAGAAAAAGTGCAAAGGAGAGCTACAAAATTAATAAGGGGATTGGAGGATCTTAGTTATGAAGAGAGACTTAAAAAATTGCATTTATGTACGTTAGAAAAAAGGCGTCTCAGAGGGGATATGATAACATTATATAAATATTTGCAGGGCCAATATAAAGAGCTCTCCAGTGACCTGTTCATTAACAGAAAGGTACAAAGAACAAGAGGTCACCCCCTCAGACTGGAAGACCAATATTTCATAGACAGCAAAGGAAAAGATTTTTTATGGTTAGGACAATAAAGTTATGGAACTCACTGCCAAGAGAGGTAGTGCTATCAACCACAATAGATGCATTTAAAAATGGTTTGTATGTTTTTTTTAGGAAAGCAGAACATACAGGGCTATTAATAATAGAATAAGCATTAATAAAAGAGCTTATTGATCCAAGGAGAAATCTGATTGCCTCTTGGAGTCAAGAAGGAATTTTTTCCCCCAGGAAGCAAAATTTGAAATAGCTTCCTTAGGGGTTTTTGCCTTCTTTTGGATCAAAAGCTGTAATGATAGGTAGAAGGGTTGAACTTGATGAACTTGTGTCTTTTTTCAACCTAAATTACTATGTAGACATTACTATGTAGACTATGCCTGGTGAGTTTCTCCTGCACAAGAACAGTGTTGGCCCTGTATAATGTATTGTTATAAAGTGACAGTGTGTAAGGATGTAATTCTGCATTATCCATGGCCAGCTGATCTCTTCTATATATTCTTCTATACATTGTGCAAGGTCTGGTGAGTTTCTCCTGCTAGAAGAACAGAGTTGGCCCTGTATAATGCATTTTTATAAAGTGTCTGTGTGTAAAGATGTAACTCTGCATTATCCATGTCCAGCTGAGCTCTTCTATATATTCTTGTATACATTGTGCAGGGTCTGGTGAGTTTCTCCTGCTAGAAGAACAGAGTTGGCCCTGTATAATGCATTGTTATAAAGTGTCTGTGTGTAAAGATGTAACTCTGCATTATCCATGTCCAGCTGAGCTCTTCTATATATTCTTCTATACATTGTACAGGGCCTGCTGATTTTCTCCTGCTAGAAGAACAGAGCTGGTCAAGTATAATGAATTGTTATAAAGTGACAGTGTGTAAAGGTGTAACTCTGCATTATCCATGGCCAGCTGATCTCTTCTATATATTCTTCTATACATTGTTCAGGGTCTGGTGAGTTTCTCCTGCTAGAAGAACAGAGTTGGCCCTGTATAATGCATTGTTATAAAGCGACAGTGTGTAAAGATGTAACTCTGCATTATCCATGGCCAGCTGAGCTCTCCTATATATTCTTCTATACATTGTGCAGGGTCTGGTGAGTTTCTCATGCTAGAAGAACTGAGTTGGTCCTGTGACATGCATTATTATAAAGTGACAGTGTGTAAAGATGTAACTCTGCATTATCCATGGCCTGCTGAGCTCTTCTATATAGTCTTCTATACATTCCATTCCATTAACATTTAATCATTAACCTACAAAGCCCTCCACTCCTCAGCCCCTACATACATTTCAACCCTTGTTAACTGATACTTCCCTGCACGACTTCTGTGCTCCTCAAATGGAATAAAGCTCATTACCTCTTCCCACTCGAGAGAAGGTGTTCGGTTTATAGACTTTCGGTTTATAGAATAGCATAGAATTACTTGTATTCTATAAACCAAAAGTCTATAAACTGAACGACCTTCGGTTTATAGACTTTCGGCTTATAGAATACATGTAATACTATTGGCTTTCTATAAACCGAACTAGAGCCCCATTCATAAGAAATTCTTATGGCGATTATGCTGATGTGTTCGACAAAAAGGGTGCTGATGTTTTGCCTCCGAGACGCCCTTATGATTATCCCATCAACTTACTGCCCGGTTCATCCATCCCCTTCGGGAGGATTTATCCATTGTCAGAATCCGAATTAATCGACCTAAAGAACTATATCGAGGAAAACCTGAAGAAAGGTTTTATCCGACCGTCTACCTCTTCGGCCGGTGCTGCCATATTTTTCATTGGGAAGAAATATGGAGGCCTCAGAACATGCATCGACTACCGAGAACTCAACGATATTACCATCAAAAATCGCTATCCGCTCCCACTTATTACTGAACTTCTGGACCGAGTGGGGGTGCTACTGTTTTTACCAAAATCGATTTGCGTGGGGCATACAACTTAGTCCAGATTCGCAAAGGGGATAAATGTAAGACAGCTTTCCGCACCCGGTACGGGCATTTAGAATATCTGGTAATGCCTTTCGGGCTGTGTAATGCCCCAGCTACCTTCCAGCACTTCTTGAACAATGTTTTTTGAGACTTTTTGGACGTCTTTTTGGTCGTATATCTAGATGATTTTCTTATCTTCTCCAAAAACCTCCAAGAACATCGTCTCCATTTTCGTAAAGTAGTCTCTCGTCTTCGGACTCACCAATTGTATGCCAAGCTCGAGAAATGTTCCTTCGAATGCTCCAAGGTTGAATTTCTTGGATACATCCTAACCCCGGGAAATATACAAATGGACCAAAAGAAAATCACTGCAGTCCTGAATTGGCCAACACCCAACTGCAAAAAGGCTGTCCAGCGTTTCATAGGGTTTGCCAACTAATATTGCAAATTTATAAGGGGTTTTTCTCAGATTGTCGCCCCTATTACAGAATTAACCAGACAACATGTTTCCTTTTTTTGGTCCCCAGCAACAGAGAAAGCCTTTGACCTCCTCAAACAACGCTTCACATCTGCCCCTATTCTCATCCAGCCTGACAAGTTTATCCCTTTCTTCGTGGAAGGCCGTAGGGGCTGTATTGTCACAAAGACAAGGAGAAAAAGCTCTCTTACACCCCGTAGCCTTTTACTCCCATTGCCTCACTTCCACCGAATCACGTTATGATGTGGGAGACAGAGAACTGTTAGCCATAAAACAATTTCTGAAGAGGGCTTAACGTCTCTGTCCCCGACAAGCGAGATGGTCCTTCTTCTTCACCAGATTCAACCTGCATATTACCTTCAGACCTGGATCTCGCAACGTCAAGGCCGATGCTCTATCATGCCTCCATGACAGAACCCCTAAAGACGTTGCCACGCCAGACACGATTCTACCTTCGTACATCTTTTTGTCCGCTCATGCTGATCTGATGAAAGAAATTCAGACCCATTCGAGAAACACTGTGCTCCCCCTCACCTGACCTCCTATCAAGTCCCAGGGGGGTTACCATCGCTACCAAGGTAAAATTGATGTGGCCAAACCTGTCGGTGTCGCAGTGCTGCAATCAGGTCATGATCCTCTGGTATCTGGACACGGCGGAATCACCAGGACAGCCGAGCTCATTCGCGGTCACTTTTGGTGGCCCTCTCTGAGAAAGGATGTCACAACTTAGGTTCGTATCTGCGATGTATGTGCCAGATGCAAATCTAACCAAACAAGGCCTTCTGGCTTATTGTGCCCTCTCCCGTTGCCCTCCAAACCATGGACCGCTATCTCTATGGACTTCATCATCGACCTTCCTCCTTCTCAGAAGCATGACACCATAATGGTAGTGGTAGACCGTTGGACCAACATGGCTCATTTCATCCCCGTCATTGGAATACCTACAGCAACCACCACAGCTTCCTTGTTTCTATCCTCAGTATTTCGATTACATGGGTTACCACAGACCATTACCTCTGACCGACGAGTCCAATTCACTTTTAGTTTTTGGAAGTCCTTTTGCGTAACCTTCGAATCAACCCGGCTTTGTCCACTGCATTTCACCCACAAACTAATGGGCAAACAGTGCACCTGAGCCAGACCCTGGAACAGTATATCAAGTGCTATACAACCCACTTACAGGATTATTGGCTCACTCTGCTTCCAACCGCAGAGTTTGCTTATAACAACCATTAAAAATCCTCCATCAGGATGTCCCCATTTTTTGCTTCTTACGGATATCACCCTTTTTCGGTTCCTGGGTTGGTAGTAGACCTCTCTGTTCCTGAACTCAAAAACAGGTTGTCTCGTATGTCTCATCAAATGACAATTCTAGAATCTCATCTTTCTCTCTCTTTCTCTATATCTCCCTATTTATCTGTCTGTCTATCTCGCTATCTATCTGTAACGGAACTCCCCGTACTCCTACCGAGTAGCTTCCATTGATGGACGCTTCCTAGCTTGCGCCAAGGTCCACAAGCACCGCACCGGACACCACAACCACCACTGACTCCACAACCGCCGTAGCTTAACTGGAGTCTCGCCGTCTTCTGTCCACCCTGGATCAGCTTCCTGCCTCACACCATTCAGGATTAGTGTTGAGCGAACCCGAACCGCACTGTTCAAACTTTACATTTCCACTGTATGTCCGTGTTGGAGTTCGGGGTTTGGTGATTTAATGGCACATTTTGAAAGGCTGCAGTGCAGCCAATCAACAAGCGTTTGATTCGTTTGCCCTTAGAAGCCATCACAGCGATGCCTACTAATGGCATGGCTGTGATTGGCCAGTGCAGCATGTGACCCAGCCTCAATATATAAGCTGGAGTCACATACACACACATCACATGAGCTCTTCTTAGTGTAGGGAAAGGATGCTGCAGCTTTGAGGGACAGATTAAAATAAATTCTGGTGTTGAATCTGCAAACTACAGCGATTATTCAAATTACAGTGATTATTTTAGTGGGTGCTATACTACATATTTGTACCATGCCCTGAGCCCAGTGCCACAGAGAGTGCAGTGCACTTGCAACTGCATGTGTGCCAGGCCCATGACTTTAATCCTGTTCTGTTAGCTCAGTGGGCAACATCTAGGCATTTTTAAATACTGCAATTTGTTGGTGTTAAATATTACATTTGCGTCCTGCACTTCATATCTGAGAGTCATATAGAACCGTCAAATACTGTGCTTACAGCGCACTTTGAAAAATTGTAATAGTTTTGGGTGGTAAATAGTACATTTGCGTCTTGCGGTGCACTTCATATTTGAGAGTCAAATAGAACCGTCAAATACTGTGCTTACAGCGCACTTTGAAAAATTCTAATTGTTTTGGGTGGTAAATAGTACATTTGCGTCTTGCGGTGCACTTCATATCTGAGTGTCAAATAGAACAGTCCAATACTGTGCTTACAGCGCACTTTGAAAAATTTGAATTGTTTTGGGTGGAAAATAGTACATTTGTGTCTTGCGGTGCACTTTATATCTGAGAGTCAAATAGAACAGTCCAATACTGTGCTTACAGGACACTTTGAAAAATTCTAATTGTTTTGGGTGCTAAATAGTACATTTGCGTCTTGCTGTGCACTTCATATTTGAGAGTCAAATAGAACAGTCCAATACTGTTATTACAGCGCACTTTGAAAAATTCTAATTGTTTTGGGTGCTAAATAATACATTTACGTCTTGGGGTGCATTTCTTGCAGTCCAATAAACAAAAAAACAAAAGAAATACAAATAAAAATTGTTGAATATTGGCGGTTACATTGTCGCCTGACATAAACCATCTGTTACTTTGGTGGGTGACCGCAAATAATGAGGAGAGCGTCAAATAAGGGACGTGGCCCTGGTCGTGGTGCTGTTGCTGTTGGTGGAACTCCTGTTGCAAGTAGGGGATGTGGTCGATCTGCGCCAGCTACACGCACAAGTGAAACACCTTCCTCAGGTGCTAGTACGCAACAGAACCTTCAGCGTTATTTGGTAGGCCCGAATGCCGCTCTTAGAATGGTGAGACCAGAACAAGTACAGGCTATAGTAGATTGGGTGGCTGATAGTGTCTCCAGTTCCTTCACATTGTCTACCACCCGGTCCTCTGCTGAAAGCTCAAATTTGACACCTGCAGCCCATGGCCATCTTTCACCTTTCAGTGCTCAAACAGTATTGAAACAATGCTTCCTGTAACAAAACCCCTTGTTAAGCTATATATTTGCTGCATAAGAACTGAGAACAGAGACTATTGGTGTGGTTTCCTACATACGAACAGTTAGTTATATTCACATTTTTACTAACTTCTGAACCCCTGGTCCAATTCGTGCCATTTTTTGGATATGTTGTTCCCATGAATGGATTGATTATGAAAATGTAACTTTTGTTGAAATCCTATGCATAGTTTTGAAGTTATAAAAAATGTTAAAAGTATATTTTTTTAGCTTGGAGATAATTGAGCTGATATAAAGCTTAACTCAATTATCTCCCAGGCAGAGGGGATGAATGTACTGTATTACTGGGTGTGTTTCTATTGTAACATGGTGCCTGATTTTCTGCTGTACTTGAATTGTTGGTGCCCCACAAGGCCCAGTGGGGGGTGACAATACTGTAAAATCGATAAATGCTCAATGGAGTGAGTTTTTACTTCACCCTTCATTAGGTCTTTTAAAGAGCTCTATCTTACTCTCTACTTGGATCCAGCTGATGGGATAAAGCAACCCCACTACTGCACAGCATCTTGCCAGGAAGAAGTACATCCCCAACGGCTGATACCCCCCCTCCCGTTGGGGTAGCCATTACATTGGTGGCAGCAGTGGGATGCTCCTTTCACCCACAGAGCAAGTGCTGAATGGAGACTCAGTATGCCAGACTGAAAAGACCCACGCTGAAGGATCTACTGTAGAGCCGAGGACGGAGTGCCAGTAACAGACCACGGAGAGAGCTAATCGCTAACATGCTGGAGTTGGATGAAATGGATCGGTCCATGGAAACCACCGAACCAAATTTACCGATCAGCGAGGAAGCCGAAATTGCCAGTATTGTGCAGAGGAGATTGGCCCTTTATACAGCACCATCGGAGGAGCTGATTGATCGTCTGTTCCTCGAAGTGAAAGCAGAGAATCGGGAAAGGAGGGCACACAAAATAGAACTGGTAAGGGGCGCAACAACCTATTACGCCCACAGTTCCTACCCCTCCTCCAACCGCAACTGCAAATAAAGTCCTGTTCACAGCCTTTAAAGCTTTAGTGGAGAACGAGGACGAGATTGATGGATGTTTAGCAGATTTTTAAAGACAATGCTCGTTACAACAAGTACCCCCAGACCAATGGGTCACTATCTTGTCCGAGAAACTGTCCGGCAAAGCGAACGAAGCCTTTCGGGCTCTCACCCCAGAGGATATACTACAGTACCAGCTGGTCAAGGATGCCCTACTCACCAGATATGAAGTGACCCCGGAGACTTACCGCCGCCGCTTCTGGGAATCCAAGAAAAGGGCTGTGGATTCCCACATGGAATGGGCTTGCCGACTGTATTGGGTGGCATACTACTGGGTCAAAGGTTGCCACACCAACACCGAATAGGAGGTGTTACAACTGTTTTTAATGGAGATGGGTGAGAGACCGCCGTCCCCTCACCTTAAACGATGCTGCTCGCTTAGCGGATGTATACACTGAAACTCGAAAGGTGATCCAAAGCAACCCCGACAGCCTAATCGTGTGGAGCACCGTACCTCAGCCCCCACTCCATGCCCAGAGTTCTGTGTTCCCATACCGCCAGGACCCCCTTGCCCCCAGGGGTCCAACCACTACCCGCCAGACTTGGCCAAGACTACTTGCCATCGGTGCCACAATACCGGACATATTGCATGCTACTGCCCCTTGGGATAATCCGCTACCAACTGGAGGTGTCCCTGACCTCGCACCTCCACCGCCCATTGCCTGGAGACCAAGCTGGGCCCACAGGAATGCCTGGGCATTCTATATGAGGCTGACCCTATACAAGCTGCATCCCCGGACAACAGTTAGCATCACTGCCAAGAGGTACGGGTAAATGGCCAGGTAGCCCAAGGCCTGAGGGACACAGGTGCTACCATCACTCTAATGCAAAGACATTTGGTTAAACTGGAACACCTATCCAACCGTACCGTTGCTGTTCGTGTTGCTGGAGGAGCTGTCTTCCGCCTTCCTACTGCCCGAGTGCACCTGGACTGAGGAGTCAGATCTGGAAAAACCACTGTGGGGATTATGGATAATTTGCCTGCAGAAGTTGTGCTGGGAAATGATATTGGCCCCCTAGTTTCTGCCTATTTACCCACCAACACTGCTACCGCTTGTCCAGTGACCACTCGATCCCAGGCCCATGTCGCCGAGGACCCTACTCCAGGACGGGAGACCCAGGTAAGCACACCACCGACCCCTTCCCCGACTGTAGTTAATAGACCCTTAGCTTGGGATACCCCAGAAGCGTTTGGGAGGGAAACCAGGGAATATCCCTCCCTCAAAAAGTACCGGAGAAAGACGAGACTGGGGGGATGAGCATGAACGGTTTATATGGGATAATAATAGGCTTTATAGATTGACGGAAGGTAGGAAGAGAGGCTGTGCAACCTTCGCAGAAGCGCCAACTAGTAGCACCCAGGAAGTACCGGTTGGAGCTTCTCTGAATCGGACATGATATCCCTTTGGCAGGACACCTGGGTGGTAACCGCACAACTTACAGGATCACCCAGACCTTCTTTTGGCCGGGGATCTCTAAGGATGTGCGGCGTTACTGCAGCACTTGTGACATCTGCCGAGTGGGGAAAAGAGGGGATCACCCTAAGGCCCGACTGCTACCCATGCCGGTGATCGAGGAACCTTTTAGCAGGATGGCAGTCGACCTCGTGAGACCCCTACCCAACCCCAGTCCATCCGGGAAGAAAAACATTCTTACCGCGGTGGACTACACTTCCCGCTATCCGGAGGCCGTCGCTCTGATGAATATCCAGGCTGACACTGTCACCAGTGCTTTGGTCGGGATCTTCACCTGAGTGGGGTTTCCAAAGGAAATACTGTCTGACAGGGGGACTCAGTTTACCGCAGACTTAACCCAACAGTTATGGAAGGTCTGTGGTATCAAACCCCTACTCAGCTCGCCTTACCACCCCCAGGCCTGGTAAGATCAATATTAAACCTATACTGATCTGACCAGTTAGGATCTGCCTCCCTCTCCTCACATTTTTTTTAGTGAGGGAGGGAGAGACAGATCAAAGTAATTAAAGTAAGTTTAAGTACAAAAGAGTAATAAATGCACAACACACTAATTATAAAACAATAAAAAAAAAAGTTTATAAAAGCAATTCCCTGCCACTGATCTTGCGTAAGCAGTGATCGTTTACATCAGCGCATTTATTTTTGCTGTTTGTGCATTTTTTAGGGGTTAATTTTTTTTGTACTGTAATTTAATTATTTCTGAACTCAGGACATATATTAGAAACTATTTAGCAGTATTTTTTTGTTGTCTCTTGTACATGAGTATACGATTTTTCAAATAAAAGTCATATACATTTTTTTATTCTACATCAAATTATATGCTATTATCAAAATAATGGTATCAAAAGAAAGCCCTTCTTATGATGATAACAACAATATATAGTTTGTGTGTGTACACTAAATGAGGCAGAAATAAATTACAGGAAAACACATACACCTCAGAAATGTTAAAACAGCCCATGTCACCAATCGTCGGACAAGCCAGAAAAGTCATGTCACTAAGGGGTTAAGCTCACGAGGGGGAGAGGAATTATCGGGAGGAGAGGCACTGCTATAGGGAGCTCTCTTCCTAGCTCCTCCTCCTCGATGTGTGGCCCACAGGCAAGTGCCTGCGGTGATCCCACCTCCTGGCAATACTGACAGCGCAACGGGTTCAAGCTCCACCCCTGTAGCACTGTGCAATAAGCTGTTCGCCGGATGTCAAGTAGAAGTCTCAGTCAGAAATGTCTTCCTCCCTGCAAACAGAGATAACATAGCAGGGAGAGGGAACAACAGTAAAAGGGAAAAAAAAGAATGTGTGTAAGTGTGACTGTGTGTGGGTGTCTTAATGTGTGTAAGTGTGTGTCAGGGTGTTTGCTTAAGTGTATGTGTGTGTAAGTGTGTGTGTCTAGGTGTGTGTGTGTGTGTGTAAGGGGGTTTGCATAAGTGTATATGTGTGAGTGTATACAACAAACAAAAACTGTCTGCACTTCTCAACCTAATAAAGTTGGCAACAAATATTTAAATATAAATGAGAGGTTTTGGTTATATGAATTGGCCAAAGCATAATTAAGCTCATATTCACATTTAAATGTAGCAGTGCATTGCACATTCATTATCTCAAATTAATTATCTTGCTGGTCATTTGTCATATGGGATTTGACTGCTGTTTGTGTCTATCATTGAAACGGGAGGGCTGGTAATAATGCACTATGGCCCACTAGATAGTTTTTCCCCCTGGCCACAAGTTCTCCTGTGATCAAGCCCAAACTATGGCTGCATCTCAAGTTCATATAATTCAACTCAAATAAGTAAGCTGTGTCATTGTCCAGACTTTTGTCTTTTGTGCAGTTGTAAAGGAAACATTATTTAAGATACATTATTATTATATATAAAACAATGATTTTTTTTTTTTTAATTAATGTAGCCATAAGTTGGGAGAATGAATATAGTTTTATTAATGTTATTAATTGTAGTTTATTGTAGTTTAATTCATGGTTATTGCACAATATGCACAGCACAGTTACATCATCTTTAGTAATTCTGTTTCATACTATATGGTTAATAGTGTAATTACACAGACAGAAATAACAGATAAAACAAGAGCCGTTAATTAATCCCTTCAGGACTGTAATGAGCACAGGATACAGCTCCAGAGAGAGGATTCTGCTTAGTTAATAATTGTTTCTGTTTTGTATGTAAACTTTGCCACTAACGAGCTTCCAGTTATAATGAGTTTAATGGATCTTCATAGTGATGCCAGGAGGGAATTGTCAGTGCTCTGTGTGAAAAGATGAGATATGAATTTGATTAACTCTTCATAGAGATTGATGTCATACAATATCAGTAGATTAATAGTGATTATTTAATGTACTATTATACTAATATAATAAGATGTGTGGGGTAATAAAAAAACATGGAGAAGCTGATGGACAGATAGATGGACATACGTTTACAGAAAGATTGATAGAGACAGACAGATAGAAAGAGAGAGATAGGTGAATCAATTGATAGATTGTAAAGAGATAGCTAGAGAGATAGATAGGTCAACCAATTGTAAATAGATAAATTGATAGATATTTAAAGATAGACATATATAACGATATATATATATATATGATCAATACAGAGAGATACATAGATTTAGAGATACAGATAAACATATAGATTTATAGATACAGCCAGACATATGGATTAATTGATAGATAACTACAAATTCACAGATCAATTGGTATAAAGATATGTACAGACAGAAATATAGCTAGATCAATATGTATATATATATATATATATATATATATATATATATATATATATATATACAAAAAGGTGAAATGTTCGCCTATAAATAATTATAGTGAACATTGTGCTTCAAACAGTAATGTAAAAACCCATACACAAAAGTGAAATAGAAGAGACTCTTCTGTTGTCATATCTATCTACATATCTATCTACCTCGCTATCAATCTCTCTACCTCTCTCTCTCTCTCTCTCTCTCTCTCTCTCTCTCCAGTCAAAACTTTTATATCACAAAAAAAAAACATTTTGTAGATCCATTCGACATTTCAAATCTGCAATGCGGGCCTTTATCAAGACTCGGATAAACAATACATAACACTATCTTATATACACACCCAAAAAGGAATGTGCGCATGCGGGTCCCCAGTTGCCATGGTGCTAGGACGCATAACCAGAGAAGCTGGTGAAAGCGAGTCTAACATGCTCGAAGCTAGAGGATAAATGCATAAAACAGCAGCAGCATACAGAAAAATGCTGTGCTTAACACAGGCAAAGGAAAAATATCATTACCTTAAGACCGTGTCACCAAAGATGAAGAGTACAAAGTGATAACCTGAAAGGCTGCACAGCACATAACAGGATGGGGAAAAAGTAAAGTAAAAACAAAATGTAAAAGCACTAGTAAGAGGGCCCTTGCCAAAAAAGAAACATCTAACTTGGTACAACATACCGTAAGTGAGGCACAGAAGCAAACAAAACAACACAAAGACGTGTGATACAGTAACCAAGGAAACAAATACACAAAAGAACTAAAAATTAAAAGAATACAAAATATACAATAAACAAAAAATAAATAAAAAATACACCAAATATATTCCACAAAAGTGGGGATAAATTGGTACTAGATATCGCACCAATAGGGATAATCAAAAGCAAATTGCAGGGAATAACAAATGAGTACAAGAACTGTCCATGAGAAAGGCAGACAATGAAACTACCAGACACATAACATGTCTATCTTGGGGGTAAAAATGGAGTGAACAGAATCTTTTCATTTAATCCTTTAGGGGAAATAGTTTCCAATGTTCTGATCCAATAAGCCTCTCGTTTAAGTAGTAACTGTGATCTGTCACCACCACGTCTTGGAGCTGGTATATGATCAAAGGTGATGAACCGTAATTGGGAAAGTCTGTGACCAGATTGTAACATTGTTTTGCCACTGGTTTTCTGATAAGCTAACATTATAGACGATCTATGTCCTCTTATTCTGTCAAGTAAAGTGAGATCAGTTTTACCCACGTATGATAAACCACATGGGCACATAAACAACACATGTATAAAACAAATTCATTGGTACATGTAATGCAATGTTTGATCGCAAACCTTTTGCCAGTATGTGGGTGTACGAAGTGCGTGCCTGCTGTCATATGCGAGCAGGTAATGCAGTTGAGACATCTGTAGCAACCCACCCGTTAAAAAGGTGCTAAAGTCCTTGGGAGGGTCATAACATTGTGTCGGGTCGGCTATTACCAAACGATCACGTAAATTTACTTTATAGCAGATCAGTGGTGGTGCTTGTAAGGTGGTATTGAGATGTTTATCTCTTTGAATAATATTCCAATTTTTTAGCAAAATTTTCTTGACCAAATGGGAGGCAGTATGGAACTTAATGGGAAATACTACACGTTGTTCCTTCTCTTTCGCTGGAGCTGGTGATGTACCAGTTTGTATAGCCCGTTTCAATGACTCCTGTAATGTAGCTTTTGAGTAACCTCTTTCTTGAAACCTTTGAAACATCTCTTGCAGTTGTTGCTGGCTGGTAATTGTATCAGAGTTATTCCAAATCACTCGTAAAAATTGTGAAAATGGAAGTGACCTCTTCGTAGCTTGCGGATGAAAACTAGTGGCATGCAGTACTGTGTTGCGATCCATGGGTTTACGAAATAAAGTGTAAACAAGTTTATTCTCTGTTCTAAACAAATCAATGTCCAGAAATGGGATCCTGTGCTTGTCTAGATGCATGGTCAGATAGACAGGTGAATCAATGGAGTTGAGGTGATCCACAAACTGGTGCAACTCATCCTCAATGGAGATCCAAATAAAAAAGATGTTGTCGACAAATCTTGCTTACTATAAAATCTTATCACCATAGGGGACCATAATATGGTCCTGTTCATATCTATGCATATATATATATATATATATATATATATATATATATATATATTAGCGTACGTGGGGACCATTGCAGCGCCCATTGAGGTGCCAGACTTTTGTTAGTAATATTTATTCTCAAACTTTAAAAAGTTGGACGTGAGCTCCAACATCTGTAACAAAAATTCAATAGGTGGTGCATGGTAATGCGGAGACAACTGTAGAGTGTCACGGACAGCGCAAAGTCCGTCCACATGAGGAATAATGGTATATAGGCTGGTGACATCTAGTGCCACAAGTCATAAATCTGTATCTGGTAGGATAAGATGTTTAATTTTTCACAGAAGATCAGGGGTGTCCTTCAGACATGTAGGCAAAGATAGAGCGGTCTCTTTCAAGTGCCAATCGATCAATTTTGCAATCGGTTCTAGCAAACTACCACGGCCGATACGATTGGATGCCCAGGTGGTTTGAGAGGATTCTTGTGAATCTTTGGAAGAGTGTGAAGAGCAGGACATATGGGTTTAGTTTCTTGGAGATTGAGTAGTTTCATCAATATGACCAGAGGACAAAGTTTGTGACAAAAGATGAGTGATTTTGTCAGTGATTATTTTCATAGGATCTCGTGCCACTTCGGTATATTTAGATCTCATCTAGATAGGAGGTGTAATTTTGAATGACCACCCCACCGCCTTTATCGGCTGGGCGAATGATAATAGTTGGATCTAATGAGAGATTCTTCAGAGCGGCGATCTCTGCCCCTGGTAGATTACACCGAATAGAGTTGATGTGTAAAGCTCTCTTTACTTCTGAGTTGACCACTTGAATATATGTCTTCAAAGACGTGTTGGTGCTCTGGGGATCGGAGCTAGTTTTAAGTTTAAACGGATTCATGATCTGTTGGTCATTATTTTTAAAAAATTCTTTTAACCGTAAATTTCTATAAAACTTGTAGAGATCCACTTCTTGTTCAAAATCATTGGGTATATTCATGGGAACAAAGGAGAGGCGTCTGGAGAGTAATTTAGATTCAGTTGAAGCCAAAGTGTGAGATGAGAGATTAAAGATTGGAATTATATCTTTCTTATGGGTGGTTTTCCCCCTGGGGCGAAAAAGTCCACCTTTCTGTCCCCTTCGAATATGGAGCCTCCTCTTCTGTCTGTTTGTCCTCGTGTTACCACCCCTTGGGAAGATAGGACCATCTGATCACGGGTTTGTTCTAAAAAACTCTGTGAAGAGTGTGTGATGGTTTGTTGAGTTTCAGAGCCCGTGTCACCATCTGATGCCGACTCGCCTGATGTTAAATCAATTGTAGGCTCACAAGGTTTGACAATTTTTATCCGTTCTCGTAGTGTTCTAGAAATTGCGCCACTAAGCCAGCGATATACCTGGTGGTTTACGTACTCATTGTTGACCTTGCTTAATTTCTGACTTTTAAAGCGTAGTAGATCGTTCTTGTATTTATTTACTTCTTCTTGTAATTTAGTCATTGAGATAGTTGCTTCGGGAGTAGAGAGTGGTATCGCATGTGTAGAATCAAATTGTGTTGTTTTCTCCCGCACTCCAATCACATCACGTCCAACTTCTTCGATGACCAAGATTAGGAGGTCCAGCGAGCACTTGTTTAGTACGCCAATCCACCGATGGCAAAACTCGGGGTTGTTGCGACCAATAGTAGGGATGTTTTTGATTCTAAAACCACGTGGAATACGTTTGGCCCTATAATAATCGGAGAGGAACAGGCCATGTAGATCTAAGTCAACTTCACGTTTCTTTAATTTTAATAATTCAAAGTAGAGATCCTTTACTGGATCAGAACTTGGAAGATCTAATTGAGAAGTGGTCCATAAGGCTTTGGTGGTCCATCGGAAATCAGCAAAGTTTTAGCTCTTTCGTCAAGAGCCCTGCTCGGGACAAAAAATCGTCCATGGTATATATGCACACGTAGACAAAAAATAGAGAAAAAAAAACAAAAACAATATGGAGACACAATATACAGTAGAAAACAAATGACTACCCATCTGGAATTGTTAGGGTAATGGTCAGAAAATGTGCGCTGTGCATCCAAATAGGCATGAGCAAATGCCACAAAAATCCAATAGCAGGTTCACTCAGCTAGGCATAAATACTATAACAAGTAGGCTCGCTATCATTCTCTCTATTTCTCTATCTCCTCTCTCTAAATATCTCACTATCTCTCAATATCGCTCTACCTATCTCGCTATCTATTGTTCTCAATGTCTATCTTTCTATCTATCTATCTATCTATCTATCTATCTATCTATCTATCTATCTATCTCTCTCTCTCTCTCTCTCTCTATCTATCATCTCTCTATATATTTCTCTCTCTCTCTATCTCTCTCTCTTGCTATCTATCATTATTTCTATCTCTCTATCTTGCTACCTATCATTATCTCTATCCCTTTATCTATCTCTCTCTGTTATTTTTTTTTTTTTCTTTTTCAAAGACACTCAGTTAATATTGTGAGGTGGTTAGCCCTCCCCAGTTTTATTCTTATGCACATCCTTGTGTCTCTAATGTTTAATCTTTTATTTCCATTTATAAATACGAACCACATACAAACAAACACATACATATAATTCCAAAAAACCCTTAGGCCAATGTTTCCAGAATGTTCTATCCTCCCTCCCACCCCCGCCCCTCCCCCACAGTCCCAACACCTCTCCCTCCCCCCACAGAATCCGAGTCCCCATCTGCGCCCAGATTCCCACTGAACTAAGAGTCGTAGTTATAATCGGTGTATTTAATTTTATCTCTCTCTGTTATTATTATCTCTCTCTCTCTCTCTTTCTCTGTCTATCATTCGCTCTATCTGTCTATCTCTCTCTATATGTCTATCTCTATCTTTCATTCTCTCTATCTATCATTTTCTCTATCTCTCCATTCTCTGTCTATCATTCTCCCTATTTCTCTATCTCTCTATCTCTCTATCTCACTATTTATCTTTCTATCGTTCTATCTATCTCGCTATCTATTTATCTCTCTCTCTGTCTATCATTCTCTCTCTCTCTATCTATCATTCTCTCACTCTTTATCTATCATTCTCTCTCTCTCTCTCTCTCTCTCTCTCTCTCTCTCTCTATATATATATATATATATTTATATATATCATTCTCTCTATCTATCATTCTCTCTATCTCTGCTATCTATCTCCCTCTCTAAATATCTCACTCTCTCTCTCTATCGCTCTCTCTATCTCGCTATCTTTTGTTCTCTCTTTCTATCTATCTATTTCTCATCTCTCTCTCTTATCTCTCTATCTCTCTCGCTATCTATCATTCTTTTTTATCTCTCTATCTAGCTCTCTATCATTCTCTCTATCCCTTTATCTTTCTCTCTTTGCTACTATTATCACTCTATCTATCTCCCTCTCTCTCTCTCCAGACCACTGGAGAGATCTCTGGGAGTTCCGGGAGGCAGATGGCTTCTCTGTGCCTGAACTGAAAGTCGACTGGGACTACTTAGTGAGCCAAGAAGTGGAGCTGGAGAGGGCATACCTCCAGCTTCTCAACCGGGTATCACCAGCTGCCTCAGTGCTGCTCCCCCCTCAGCAGATGCATTTCACCAAGAACTATACCCTTTTTTCCCCTTGGATGACCCAGTGGAAGAGCTGGCCTCCGGGCAGATTGCCACTTGCTCCTGCCTGCCCGGCTGAGGTCACATCCCTAGACCTGTTACCCCTGCCCCCCCCCCCTGAATGCCCAGTTGAACTACTGGCACTGTTCCCAGTGACTGACTCAGACTTTGTCTCCCCGCCCCTACCTACCACACAAGCAGAGGCACTGGTTGCAGAGCAGAGCCTCACAGGTTCCTGCCTAACCTTCCGGTGACCCAAGAGTTGTGTCCCTTTTCCTCTCTGGATGCCCCAACTGAAGGGCTGACATCAGAGCAGAGTGCTGCTGGCATATACTCAACTCCATCCTAATTGGATCCCCATTCCTGGCTTTTACCCGCCCCATGCCCCAGCAGAAGTTCTGGCATCGATGTTCCCAGGGCCTAAATGGGATACCCCCATACTATCAAGCCCAGCAAACCCTGCCACCCTACCTGTTCCCCAGTGGCGGAAAGGATTTTTGGGAGAAGGTGGAGGTTGGTCACGTAAGGAATATTTAAAAAAAAAAAAGAAAGTGTGGGGACTGCAAACTGGTGATTGACCATGGGGAGACCGCTATACAGACTGACTTAGGATTCACCCCGTCTGGGGGCTCCTCCAGTGTCAGTCTCCCCCCAAAAAAGGCGATATGTCACAAAGTGAATTCTGACAGCCTGCCTGACTGGGGTTCTTGGAGGGGCCTGAGGACCAAACACCTCCCTGGCTTATGTGACATAACTATATACGTTAATATTGTTAGTTAGTTATATTCTGTTAGTATTTTGGTTTATGTGTAATGTTTAAATCTGTGAGTAGACCACTCTGAAGGGTTTTAATGTGTCAGTGACAATAGTTGATAGTTTACTCCAACATCCATTGTTCAGTATAAACTGGATTAACTAGTAAACTGATTATGTTGTGTACATTATGGGTCTTACTGTGTGTCAACTCACTGTATGGTAATTTCTATCTGGTTTGCAGTCTGAAAGTCTAATGTATTCCTAGCCCCAGTTAGTTGGAGAACTATGTTTAATTCCATCCCCCCATTGTATAGTAATGTCTGTGATGTCATGTTTATGTCTTTTTAAAAGTCTGTGTTGTAACATAAATAAAGGAGTTGTTCAATCTTGTGTACCTAACTGCTAGATGTCCTGTCTATTTGGGTACAAAGAGCAAGGGTCCAGGAAAGACTTGCTGGGTGAATGCTGAGCGTAAGGAGGTGATTTCCTACAATGGACAGAGGGTCTACTACGCCCGGTACACGGTCTGTTACACTCTCTATCTCTCCATCTCCATCTCTCTAAATATCTCACTATCTCTCTCTATATCACTCTATATATCTCGCTATCTCTCTTTCTCTCTCTCTCTCTATCTATCTATCTATCTATCTATATATCATCTCTCTATATATTTCTCTCTCTCTCTCTCTCTCTCTCTCTCTCTCTCTCTCTCTCTCTCTCTCATTCTCTCTCTCTATTTATCTATCTATCGTTCTATCTGTCTCAATATCTATTCACCGCACATCACATGTACTATTCTTAGTGTAGGTAAAGGATGCTGCAGCTGTGAGGGACAGATTAGTAAATATACAAACTACAGCGATTACTCAAACTACAGCGATTATTTTAGTGGGTGCTTTACAACATTTTTCTTCTCTTCCTTGAGCCCAGTGCCACAGAGAGTGCAGTGCACTTGCAACTGCATGTGTGCCAGGCACATGACTTTAATCCTGTTCTGGTAGCTCAGTAGGCAACATCTAGGCATTTTTGCATCCTTCACTTCATATCTGAGAGTCAAATAGAACCATCAAATACTGTGCTTACAGCGCACTTTGAAAAATTCTAATTGTTTTGGGTGCTAAATAGCACATTTGCGTCCTGCACTTCATATCTGAGAGTCAAATAGAACAGTCCAATACTGTGCTTACAGCGCACTTTGAAAAATTCTTATTGTTTTGGCTCGTCATGGTGCTGCTGGTGTTGGTGGAGCTCCTGTCGCAAGGAGAGGACGTGGTCGATCTGTGCCAGCTACACGCACAAGTGAAACACCTTCCTCAGGTGCTAGTAGGCGACATAACCTTCAGCGTTATTTGGTAGGCCTGAATGCCGCTCTTAGAATGGTGAGGCCAGAACAAGTATAGGTGATAGTCGATTGGGAGGCTGAACGTGCCTCCAGTTCCTTGACATTTTCTCCCAACCCGGTCCCCTGCTTCAAGCTCAGAGTTGGCACCTGCAGCCCATTGCCATCTGTCTTTCCCCTCACCCCCTTGCAAATCAGCCAAGCAGTCTGAGCCACAAGTCATGCAGCAGTCTCTTTTGCTTTTGATTGTCTCTGCTGGTGGGGTCATCAAACCTAGCCTTGCCCCAGAAGTGGAAGAGATTGAGTGCACTGATGCACAACCACTTATGTGTCAGGATGTGGACATGCGAGGACCACCGCAGCACGTCTCTGATGATGACGAAATAAAGGTGCCAACAGCTGTGGCTTTCGGCAGTGTGCAGATCGGCAAGGAGGGAAGGGTTGAGGAGTGGGTGGAAGATGATGTAGTGGATGATAAGGTCCTAGACCCCACATGGATTCCATGTCATGCGAGTGACGAGTCCAGTTTGGAGGAAGAAGCGGTGGACGCACAGAGGCACCAGCACAGCATAAGAGGAAGCAGGGTGCAAAAGCGGAGCGGCCGTCCCCTAGACAGCACGCCTGCTACTGGCAACTGCACCCAGGGACTGAGCACACCAAAGCCATCTCCATGGAGTTTCCTGGTGTGGCAGTTCTTCAGACAATGTGCTGATGACAAGACACGAGTGGTTTGCAAGCTGTGCAATCAGAACCTGAAGCGAGGCATAAACGTGCTAATCCTGAGCACAAACTGCATGACCAGACATCTACATGCAAAGCACGAGCTGAAGTGGATTAAGCACCTCAAAAACCAAGAAAGGTCTCAGGCTCCTCCTGCTTCCTCTTCTGCTGCTGTCTCTGCCTCTTCCTCCACCTCTCGAGTCACAGTGGAACCTGCCACTCCGCAAACAGAGGATGTGGCAGCAACGCCACCACATCCGCCACCGTCCCCAAGCATCTCCACACTGTCCCATGTAAGCGTTCAGATGTCCATCTCCCAAACACTGGAGAGAAAGAGGAAGTATGGCCCTACCCACCCACGATCCTTGGCCCTGAATGCCAGCATTTCCAAATTCCAGGCCTTTGAAATGCTGTTATTCAGTCTGTTTTAAAAACCTGATGGCGGTGGCTGTCCCATAGTACGTGGTTCCCAGCCGCCACTACTTTTCCAGGCGAGCCATCCCTTCCCTGCACAAGCAATTGGTGGACAAAATCAGGTGTGCACTGCGCAACGCCATCTGTGGCAAGGTCCACATAACCACAGAAAGGTGGACCAGTAAGCACGGCAGGGACGCTATATCTCCCTAACTGCACACTGGGCAACTGTATTGGCGGCTGGGCCTGAGGTGGATAGCAGTTTGGCGCATGTCCTTCCACCACCGAGGACTGCAGGGCATTTCTCTTTGCCTCCTGTTGCCTCCTCCTCTCACTCTGCTTCCTCCTACGCTTCCTTCTCCTCCACCACCTTCTCATCCGGTCAGCGTAACACATTCACCACCAACTTCAGCACAGCCAGGGGGAAAAGACAGAAGGCTCTTTTAAAACTCATATGTTTGGGGGAAAAACCCCACAGCGCGCAGGAGCTGTGGACGGGCATGGAACAACAGACCGATGAGTGGCTGGTGGTGTGCGATAATGGGCAAAATCTCGTAGCAGCTCTGGGCGTAGCCGGTTTGATGCACATCCCTTGCCTGGCGCATGTGCTGAATTTGGTGGTGCAGAAATTCCTGAAAAACTACCCAGATATATCAGAGCTGCTGCAGAAAGTGCGGGTCGTCTGTGCACACTTTCGGCATTCTCACCCTGCTGCTGCTCGCCTGTCTGCACTGTAGCGTAACTTAGGCCTTCCCGCTCACCGCCTCATATGCGACGTGCCCTCAAGGTGGAACTCCACCTTGCACATGCTGGAAAGACTGTGTGAGCATCAGCAGGCGATAGTGGAGTGTCAGCTGCAGCAGGCACGGGTCAGTCGCTCTCCAGAACAGCACCACTTCACCACCAATGAGTGGGCCTCCATGAGAGACCTGTGTGCCATTTTGCACTGTTTTGAGTACTCCACCAACATGGCCAGTGCCGATAATGCCATTCTCAGCCTTACTATCCCGCTTCTATGGCTCCTTGAAAAAACGCTTCGGGCGATAAAGAAAAGGATGTGGCACAGGAGGAAGAGGAGGAGGAAGAAGAGGTGTCATTTCCACGGTTATCAGGCCAGTCATTCACAAGTGGCTTGGAGGATGGGTTCCTGCACCAGCATAAGCCAGGTACACAATTGTCCAGCATGGGACAGTTCTGGAGGAGGATGAGGATGATGAGGAGGTGGAGTGGGAACTGTGTTCACAGCAGGGCTGCACCCAATGCTGCTCGTGGGCATCACTGGAGCATGGCTGGGGGGATACGGAGGACACAGACAATATTCCTCCCACAGACGACAGCTTGTCCTTACCTCTGGGCAGCTTGGCACACATGAGCGCTGCTGAGGGCATTCCCAACTGAAACCGGGGGCTCAGTGGAAGAACAAGGCGAAGGCAGAGGAGGAGAAAGAGGTTGTCAATGCAGCTGGGGCACCTCCAGCACCTCAGAATTTCAGCAACATGGTGGAACAGTACGTGTGCACAGGCCTACACGTACTGACTGATGGGTCTGCCCCATTCAACTTATGGGTCTCCAAATTGGGCACATTGCCTGAGCTTGCTGTAACGGAACTCCCCAAACTCCAACCAAGTACCATCCGTTGACAGACACTTCATAGCTTGAGCCAAGGACCACAAGCACCGCACTGGACACCACAACCACCGCAGACTCCACAACTGCCATTGCTTAACTGGAGTCTCGCCGTCTTCTGTCCACCCTGGATCAGCTTCTGTCCTCCAGGACCGTGTGGGGAAGAACAAGCTCTTAAAAGAGCTAGTGATTATGCTGGGCAGGTTTCAAGAACGAGACAAGGCTACATTTGAAGGGTGAAGTAGAACTGACTAGAACTGTTTATTGATTCAGAAACGGAGAATATATACAGTTGAACATCTTGACAAACCAGATTAGAGAAAGGAACTATAACAGGATGAAAGTTTAACCTAAGGACATACAAAGGGAAATCCTGCCTCACACCTTTCAGGATACAAAGGTGCCTAGTTCAGATACATACAGGAAACTAAATGACTTACATAAAGAAAATGGGAAAGTTGACATAATGACAGGGATTAAAGGATAGGATCCAATCTTAACTTGGGGAAAACACAGTGAATAGGATAAAGACTTGGATCCTAGTAATTACTAGACATGTGCATTCGTTTTCGGACTAATGCAATTTCGTCTGAAAATAGCATTTTCGTCCATACATGTAATGCTATTGCTATTCTATAAACTGAAAGTCTATAAACCGAACGTTGTTCGGTTTATAGACATTTTCGGCTTCTAGAATACATGTAATACTATTGGCTTTCTATAAACTGAACTAGAGTCCCCATTCATAAGAATTTCTTATGAATGGGGACTCTAGTTCGGTTTATAGAAAGCCAACGACGTTCGGTTTATAGACTTTCGGTTTATAGAATAGCAATAGCATTACATGTATTCTATAAACCGAAAGTCTATAAACCGAATACAATACATGAAGAGTGACTCCTGTGACAAGTAACTGTATTAATTATCTTTTTTTCACATGCGTTGCAGTTTTTCGCATATGTGTTGTTATATTTGCACTATGTATTTGCACTGCAAATCACCATAATCACATGCACTGATTACAAACCTCTCTCCACATGCTACAATACAATTACAGCACAATTTTCTATATACACTGTTACAGTCACCTTAAGGGTATCTGAACACTTTTTTTTATTATTTTTTGTTTTTTTGTTAGTGTCTAGTCACAGAGCGCTGGAGATAATTTTATTTTTCCATACAAAAAGGAATGCATCATCATTATACACTAATATTCAAAAGTTGGGTTCACTAAGAAATATCCTTGTTTTCTAGGAAAACAAAGAATGATGAAAATAGGACTGGCACTTCAAATTCCGTAATACAGTGAGAAGGCAGAAAATCAAATCATAAAAATATGCACAGTGACAAACAAGTAAGGGGTGAGAAGAATGCACTAATTATTACCACGCTTAATCATAAGTGTAACTGACAAAGAAGCAAACATACTTTTTACATTTGCACCGACAAATGAGTGAAAAGATCAAAATCAATCAATCCATTAGTGTTTAATTCGCAAAGACTGCGAGTGACTGGTGCTCTTATTATACAAGAAAACCATCCTAATACATAATCAAAATCTATAAATATCTGTATTGATACAAAAAAAC
Organism: Pelodytes ibericus; assembly: GCA_036172795.1. Classification (NCBI taxonomy): domain Eukaryota; kingdom Metazoa; phylum Chordata; class Amphibia; order Anura; family Pelodytidae; genus Pelodytes; species Pelodytes ibericus. The sequence continues at coordinate 226,398,901 of CM069858.1, read as the reverse complement.
ACTTGGGTGATCATTGTAATAAAATATATAAATACATATAGCAATTATAAGTGAGATTAATGGATCAGTGATGGATATCCTCTAGTGTGAATGTGTGACCTATTCTATCAGTGGACCATCTATTAAAAAAACTGTGTTTATTTTAAAACCATTTTATATTTTACAAGAAAAAAAGGGGAGGAGATACCCAAAAATGCAATAGGGTTTATGGGAAAGATTTGTGTATTTTTCTATGTACCGCTTTAACTCAATAGATCTCATTCTTAAGCTTCAATATTAGATTAGACAGGCAGAAGGAGGTACTTGAATAATATAATAATTGTATTTAAAAAATATATGAAAGCACACATAACGAATTGCAAAATGAATAGCAAATACAGTCAAGATGTTGACAATGTTTGAAATAATGATTTTGATTATTAATAAGTAAAAAAGGACATTTTATTGATTTTTTTTTTTTAATCAGCTCAAAAAGTTTTCGGCTCTATATCAAAAATATTTATTGCATTCAAACAGCAGCTATTTCCTGCTATAGCAGTTATTAATAATGTTTACACTGTATTTTGGATCCATTTGATGTGATTTTAATGTGCACAATTTGCTTTTCTTTTGAATAAAGGACATTTCTGTGTAGCTTTGTAAATACAGTGGTTTCCTGTCATTATATAGTTAGCCAGAATTAACTAACATAGTACCCATCAATAAGCAGTTAGAATGATATCAGAATGAGCCCTTCACCCAGCTGACTTACCAGCGGTGTCTCATAACAGGTTTATTGTTAAAACGTATAATGGGAGGCTTTTTGTTGGCTGGTTCACAGTTGATATATTGCTCTGTGTCTGGCTATAGTTCCCATGATGGTCAGCCATATCTAATGTTCTCTCATGTGCCCCCTCAGTTGGGAAAGACTGAGGCTACTGATCATTACTGTTCTGGCTTGTGCATTCTGACCCTAGTGACCCTGACCCTAGTCCTATACAAAGGCAATGTGATGATATTAATTTTATTACAAACAAATAAGTATTAGAAACTTAGAAAGAAGAAGGAGTGAAGAAAGGAAGGAAGAGAGCAAAAGGAAAGCATACAGAAAAGAATCAAAGAGTTAGGAAGGGAGAGAGAGAGCATAAGAAAAATAAAGGAAGGCTGATGGTACAAAACAATACGATTGGTCTTGAAGGGCCAATAAATCGATTCATGTTTCACACCAAGTGGTTCCTTATCCCACACATCCATTACATTCAGAATAAATCAAGGTTTTCTAGCCAGTGTATCCAGGACATGGTATTAATATTTTCCTTGAAGAACCTTCAAGGTTTCCTGTAGAGGCAATGAGTCTATGGCTGTTTCAGTGTCATTTTTATAACTTTGTTTGAGATGCACATGAAAAGATGAATCAAAGAAAGGATCCAGCACTCAATCGATTAAAGTGAAGAGTTTTATTCAAAGCACAGGTGACGTTTCAACCCTGGCGGGTTTTTTTCAAGCCCGCCAGGGTTGAAACGTCGCCTGTGCTTTGAATAAAACTCTTCACTTTAATCGATTGAGTGCTGGATCGTTTCTTTGATTCCTCTACACGATTGGCTTGGGTAGGGCCCCAGGACCTCGGCACCACTACATATTTGAGTGTGGATTCGGATCTATTTAGCACATGACAAGATGATAGATTTGTTTGTTTTGCATTGAAACACCTGAGAAAGGTATTGTATTGGGAGTTCCTAATTAGAGCAAGTATAGAGAAACCAGTCTCATGTTTTATGTATAATTGTAAAAATTAAGCCATGACACATGATACAGTAATGGCAAAGTTACTGTTGCATTACAATCATATATACCTTCCTCTGATTGTCTCTCTATCAGGATTAGTGGCTCTCTTACTCATGCAGATATTATGTAGACTGCATTGTGTCACAGTGGGGTGAGGGAGATGGGACCCTGAGTGTTCATATTCAGGGTACACTTTGCAGATAATGGGGGCACAGGGCATCCAAAGACCAGGGCCATGTGGGAACAGATGTTTTATCCAGTATAGGCAAGACAGAAGGTAAAAATATCAAACATATGTATTCATGTGCTGCACTCCAGGTTTCCAAGTGGTTATGTATTTTATTTCGGAAAATCAACAGCAAGTGAGGAAACATCAAACACATCACAGGAAAATAAACAGCAAGTGAGCAAAAAACTTAGCAAACTTAATAACATTCTATGAAGAGGTCAGTAAAAATATAGATCTAGATGTGACAGTTGATGTGATCTATTTGGATTTTGCTAAAGCATTTGATACAGTTCCACACAAAAGGTTACTCTACAAATTGAGAGAAATAGGTTTGGGGGCAAATGTATGTATTTGGATTGAAAAGATTGGCTAAAAGATAGAACACAGAGGGTTGTTGTAAATGGAAAAGCCTCAAATTGGACCAGGGTATTGAGCGGGTTACCTCGGGTGTCTTGGGACCTCTTCTTTTTAATATGTTTATTCATGATCTCCCACGTTGTGCTGAGAGCCATGTCTCAGTGTTTGCTGATGACACAAAATTAGGTAAGGCAATAAAGACTAATGTTGATGTTTTTTCTTTACATGAAGATTTGGACATGGGGGACTGGGCAAGAAAGTGGCAAATGAGGTTCAATATAGACAAATGTAAAGTTATGCATTATGGGAAAAATAATAACAAAGCAACATATACGTTTAATGGTATTTTCCTGGGAAAAACTACTAACGAAAAGGATTTAGGAATCATTGTAGATAACAACCTTGGCAATAGTGCCCAATGCCAGTCAGCAGCTGCAAGGGCCAATAAGATATTGGCATGTATAAAACGAGGTATAGATTCACGGGAGGAGGAGCAAAGGAGAGCTACAAAATTAATAAGGGGATTGGAGGATCTTAGTTATGAAGAGAGAATTAAAAAATTGCATTTATTTACTTAAGAAAAAAGGTGTCTTAGAGGGGATATGATAACTTTATATAAATATGTGCAGGGCCAATTTAAGGAGCTCTCCAGGGACCTGTTCATTAACAGAAATGTACAAAGAACAAGAGGTCACCCCCTGAGACTGGAAGAGCAAAGATTTCATAGACAGCAAAGGAAGGGACTCTTTACGGTAAGGACAATAAAGTTATGGAACTCACTGCCAAGAGAGGTAGTGCTATCAACCACAATAGATGCATTTAAAATGTTTTTTTTTAGAAAAGCAGAACACACATGGGTATTAATAATAGAATGAGCATTAATAATAGAGCTTATTGATCCAAGGAGAAATCTGATTTCCCTTTTGGAGTCAAGAAGGAATTTTTCCCCCTAGGAGGCAAAATTCGAAATAGCTTCCTTAGGGTTTTTTTTTTGTCTTCTTTTGGATCAAAACCCTGGAATGATAGGTAGATGGGTTGAACTTGATGGACTTGTGTCTTTTTTCAACCTAAATTACTATGTTACTATGTTACTATGTATAAGCTAAAGAAACCCAGCAGACTTCCTGAAACATAAAACCACTGGCAAGATAAGCAAGTTGCTGCAGACTGAGACAAACAGACCAAGAAGAGCAATAGCAGAAAAGCAAACAGACAGGTCACAACAGAATACAGAGAACAGACCTAAGGAAGGACTTTGGCAGAACTGGGATGGGGAAATAGTCAAGGAATAAAAGCAGAGTACTGGAGAAAAAACTGCTGACAGATAGACAGCAAAGAGGGAAAGTGCACAGTAACAGATTTACAATGACATACAAAACCACAGGCACAAAGAAGGACATTTCTCCAAGTCTAAGATGGTAAACGGTAAGGATTTAGTTACACCGAATGACCATGGGATGATAAGCTTGTCACCAGTGTCAATGTAGCACACTTCAGCAAGTACAATAATTAAAAATGATCAGGCAATCTCCTCCGCTATCTACATGCTATCCCAACAGGGGAGGTGTGATGAGGTGATCAAGTCTTCCCTCAGCTCCAGCTGGTCTCTGTTCCAGTCCTGGGGTCCGGGAAGGGGGGGGGGGGGCTAGTGTGTGGGGGTGGAGCTACTGCCGTGGGTACAGTGAAGGGCCTGTAGAGGGGGTGGGGCTCGCATACAAATACATTGTACAGCCCCCTGGCACTGGCCACCAATGTGAGAGTTGGAGAGGTGGGGTTAGCAGCACTAATGAAGATGACTCACCAAATACTACTTAAAAAAAAACAAGCTCCCTTAACATGGTGCTCAGTTATTGTTGGGTGTCCCTGTGTGCATAGTGAGTCTTGAGCCTTGCCTGCTGCCTGCCTTTTGACTCTTATTGTTACCTGAATTCACCCTTTGCCTGCTGCCTGCCTATTGACCCTGCTTGTGACCTGTATTAACCTTTTGCCTGTTGCCTGCCTATATTCCCTGCTTGTGACCTGTATTAACCCTTTGCCTGCTGCCTGCCTATTGACCATTCTTGTGACCTGTATTAGCTCTTTACCTACTGCCTGCCTATTGACCTTGCTTGTGACCTGGGTTAACCCTTTGCCTGCTGCCTACCTAGTGACCCTGCTTGTGACCTGGATTTACCTTTTGTCAGCCACCTGCCATTTCTGTACACTGCCTTTATTCTGGACTTTCCTATTCTGGACACCTGCATTTTGGGTTCTTTCTCTGACACTCCACTAGCTGGAGCCCTACACTTATAACTGAACTTAATAGAAACTAAACAGAAATATATATACCAAGACATAAGACACACCTATAGCAGGACTGACTGGTAACTGAAACACGCAAAAAAAAATGGGTGGGTCACATTTATAGAGAAGCTATAAAATGAGTGAGGAGAAAACAAGGAAAACCTGGAATGGATCTGAACACTTTAACAGGCTGCAAATAAAACCAGTAATGGATCAGAGCAACATAAAACAAGGCAAGATAAGAAAGGAAACATGAGTAACTGGATACATCCTGGCTGAGCCAGCACATGGGTTGTAGCATATAATGCACAGGTGGCATGGGACCCTGAGCACCGGACATGAGGAGCTATGATGCAGGAGTGGAGACACGGCCTTGTGGTGGGTAACTTCACTTATCTGGTGGCTTGAGGCTCCTGGTGTTTTGCACAGGACTGAGAAACCCTGCAGACATCCTGGAGCAGGCATGCATAATAGCAGGAAAGCAGGATGTTGCAAGGTAGGACAGAATAAACTAAGAGACATACCAAGCAGAGCAAAAGCTGAAACAACAGCAACTGAGGCAGAAGATAACTAAATACAGGATACATGGTTAGGGACAGACTAGAGCAGGACAGAGGGGAACCAAACTAAGTATAAACAATGCAAGGCACCACAGACATGCAGATAATAACATAGATATAATGCAGGGCACATACAAAGAGCATTGAAACAGAACTCACAGGCACAGATATAGCTAATACTACATAAAGAGGACAGAGATAAAGAGCACAAAAAGAAGTTCAAACATACAGGAACTATATGACCATATGATTAAGCTTGCCAACCCCATCAAAGTACCTCACAATTAGGCAAGTCCCTAACTAATATTATCAAATCCATAACATAAGTTTAAAGATTTATATTGCAGAGAGATTCAAACAAGGAATACCTGTAGACTGAACTGCAAAAACTGAGAGGGAAAAAAATGGTCCAGGTTGCATATTTATACAGAGATGAGAAACTAGGCAAAGAGAAACAATGAAAACCTGTAATGGAACACAACAATAAACAGCCAGAAAACCAGAACTGGACCAGAACAGAAGGAAAAAAACAGAAGCAATAAACAAGGAAAATATATAACAGGGTTCTAAGATATGGCTGAACTGTGAAAGGTGGAACTATAACAATGAGTTTCTAAGCCAGGACATCCCATTTAAGGCACTCAATGACAGGACATCCCATTTAAGGGACTCTTTGATAGAGCATCCTATTTAAGTGACTCTATGACTGGCAGGGGCATTGCTAGGTCTCCAAATGATAGAGCCCCAGATCTCACATACTCTCTCTCACACATACACCCACACTCCATCTCCATCTCTCACACACACTTTGCCTCTCTCTCACACACACACTTCGTCTCTCTCTCTCTCACACTCCATCTCTCTCTCACACACACACTCTGTATCTCTCTCTCAAACACACTACGTCTCTCTTTCTCTCACACACACACTCCGTATTTCTCTCTCACACTCCATATCTCTCTCTCTCTCACACTTTTTTTATCTCTCTCGCACACTCCGTCTCTCTCTCACACACACTCCGTCTCTCTCTCTCTTTCTCACACACTCCATCTCTCTCTCACATACACTCCATCTCTCTCACACACACTCTGTGTATCTCTGTTTCTCACACACTCCGTCTATCTTTCACATACAGCGTCTCTCTCACTCTTTCACACACCGCCATACCGTTTATTTTGCCGGATGTCACCTGACATACGACGAACAGACAATCTCATGTGGTATTAATATCCAGTATTAATGATAGGAGCTATAATGCAGCTCAGCCAGTTCAACACCATTCACTAATAAAAAATATAAACAGTTACCGAAATAAATGAGCAAAACTGCAATATTGTTAAAAAGAGGCAAAATTGTAGATGAAAAAAAAATGTATACAGGTAGCGTGGGGGCTAGTCACCAAGATTCAAATTAGTCTCAAGGTGCTTGAGTTGGGAAGTTGAATTTGAATTAGTTTAAAATTTAAATTCCCAACTCCCAACTTGACCAACTTGAGCTACTCACTAAAATAAATTAACCCTCCCTCTCTCCTCTTAACAAGGTTCAACTCAGAATCCCATCTCAAACTCAGTTTTCATTAAATGCAATAAAACTTTCTATTCACTAAAAAGTGTAGGGAGTTCAATCTTTGAGGCGAGTTGAACTTAGATGTACAATTCATCCTGTGAAACTCACCACCTCTAATGGTGGAGACTTGCACTGAAATAATTGCGGGTGCAGTAAAATTATTACGCACCCAATAAAAAAATGTCCATTGTATGCCCAGGTTTAAATATTCAGGGGCCCAGGGCTACTGAAATGGAATGCAGCCAAAATAATTGAAGATAGTTACTACACAAATGACTGAATAATTAATGACAGTTGCTGCACATTAAAAAATGCAAAAATACCTCAATCCACACTTAACCCCTTAGTGACCAGACATCTGGTCTATTTTTGGTCATTATGGACAATAAGTTTTTCGACACTTCTACGGTGTTTGTGTTTAGCTGTGATTTTCCTTTTTACTAACAAAGTGTATCCAAACAAATTCGATAGTAGAATTTACTCAGGAAGCTTCAATTATCTCAATGAAATTTGGATTGCCTGGTTCTTGAACACTTCATATCACTTTGGTGATCTGAATTGCCCATGAATTCCAGCTATTCAGAAAGCACCAAACTGTTTTAGGGATCACTGAAGTAGTAGCCTCTATCCTCCCCCCCCCAGCCTTCTATGGGAAGTAAAAAAATATCAGATCCACTGGGTGCATCCCAGTGGTGAATGTCTGTCCATCACATAAGCACCACATTCACCACCTTCTGCACTTACAGGTTCTGGGACACAAGCCAGCTTAACAAACTCAACCCAACACCTGACAACAAAAGGTTCAGAAATGATGGAATGAACACAACATATGAATAACCAGTTAGGTGAGGAAATTGCACAGCTGGAGAGTAAAGGAGACCAGTGTGAACAAGAGTGTATGTTTCAAGCAGAACACTGCAACCAAATTTTATGTTTTAAGAATGGTAAATTGTTCTTAAAACATGTTACATTTCAGAGTTCCAGTGCTTCAGTGCTAACTTACCTACATCTGCACAGAGAATTTCAGCCTAGTGATGATTATGAGAATTTGGGCAAAGCTACAAGGTCCACCATCATCATCCTCATCTGATGAGTACTTCTTGATCCTGAAATATGACTTCTGCAAGATGGATGCGTCATGACAAAAACCAGGATAGCCTTACAAAGAGAGGGCATCGACTTGATGTAAATGGGGCGGTACAATGCATTTAGTCCTTTAGGCATTATCAGAGGTCTTGCTCAGACCCACGTGAGTGTGCTATACACTAACATCCAGAAATTAAAATCTTTGAATTATGACTACAGAAATGTGTTATGTCTATTTTTTTGTCTACGCTGAGTCATGTGACCTCAAGCTACAGAAATATAAGAAAAATATTTGTATATCATTGATCACAACTGGTGACTCACTTAAAAGCCTTCTTGTATTGGAATTTGTATATAATGGTATATAGTTGGTGAGACATTGAATAACTCCCATCAGGATCTAGTTAGTCAGACATAAAGGGTGGTACAGCAAAGCTACCATTTTAAGAATCTGCTTCATACGTAGGGACAGAAGAAGATCCATGTGTGCTTTCTTTAGATATTATGTGCCAACATATGCATTTATTTTAAATTAAATTCATAATATATCTATATATTTTAATTCCCTCTTAAATTGCTGTAGATACATTTCACCAGTGCACTCTTTATTTCCTGATTCTTAAGACTGTATATAACTGGGTTTAGAAAAGGGGTTGCTATAATATATAATAGAGATATAATTTTCTTCATATTGAAGGACTGTCCTTCTGAGGGGGCCAAGTACACTGTTATCAGAGTCCCGTAGTAAGTGCTCACTACAATCAAGTGTGAGCTGCAGGTGGAGAAGGCCTTCTGTTTCCCGTTGGTGGAGGAAATGCCAAAGATGGTGATAAAGATGGCGATATACGTGGAAAGAATGAAGGAAAATGGCAATATCATGAAGAGAATGATTGTGACAAAGTTTATCAGTTTAATAACAGTATCATCTGAACAGGACAAATCTAAAAGAGGAGCAAGGTCACAGAAATAATGGTCAATTATTTGCGAACCACAGAACTGTATTTTACATACGAGTAAGACAAAAAGTAGCATGAACATAAATCCAAAAATCCAGGTGGAAATAACCATTAGGAATTGAAGGTGGAGATCCATAATAGAGGTGTAATGCAATGGGTTACAAATGGCCAAATACCTATCATAGGACATTAGGGTGAGAAGAATACACTCTGCAGCAGTTGAGACACCATAGAAGTAAAGTTGTATGATGCAGCCAGCAATAGATATGGTGCTTCCTCCATTAAGTATCACATGGAGCATGTTGGGCACTATATCTGTGGTAAGTAAGATATCAGACAATGATAAGTGAGTAAGGAAGAAGTACATAGGTGTCTTCAGACTTGGAACCTTGACCACCAAGATGATAATAAGCAGGTTTCCAACTAATGTCATGAGGTAGATGACAAGAATAACAACAAATATCAAGAAGTTTACTATCTGGAGGTTCTGAAATCCCAAAAAGAGGAAATGGGTTACCTTTGTCTGATTTTCTACAAACATTACCTAAAATCATGAAAAAAAGTCAATAGCGGTTAGAAGTTGTAGGTATAGTATACATTTTATGAAATGTCATATCTTATACATGGTGTGTCGAATGGTAGCTGCCTTGATTTGACTTGTGTATTTTTTAGCAAGGTACAAATTTGTTTTGTAATCTTATCTTCCAGTTCACTCACAAAACAACTTGTTCAGAATGTCCACATCGTTTTATATGATGAACAGATTTGTGAATGACCTTGATGGATTCCTCTACAGCTGGGCTGCTATCCATGCTCAGTTCTAACCAGTTCGATCCTTCCCGTGATGTCTACCTCATGCCAATGTTCTATGCTTTAGAGCTGATACTCCTAAACTTTCCACAGAATTCTGACTGTGCCTAAGTGAATGGATCTCCTGTCTTGGCTGGGACACATCCTTATAGGTTAATAATTGACATGGCTGCAGCACCAGAAAAAAAAAAAAAAACACTAACTCTGCTGTGTTATATCTTACACAGCTTTAAAAAATGGACACCAAAATTGTAAAACTTAGGTCAAGTTTGCAGAATTTGAGAATTCTGGATACAAATTTGCAACTCTATTCACTAAGTTAGGTTCTGGTGAAATAAACATTTCATGTCACTGCTGTAACTATACATTGTGCAGGGCCTCACCTGGGGAGTTTCTCCTGCTAGAAGCACAGAGTTGGCCCTGTATAATGCATTATTATAATGTGACAGTGTGTAAAGATGTAACTCTGCATTATCGATGGCCAGCTGAGCTCTTCTATATATTCTTCTATACATTCTGCAGGGTCTGGTGAGTTTCTTATGCTAGAAGAACAGAGTTAGCCCTGTATAATGCATTGTTATAAAGTGATAGTGTGCATTGTTTTAAAGTGATAGCATGCTGCATACAATATCCAGTCTGGAGTTTGTCAAAGAAAGGGTGCTGGTGATAACAACTGCTGGCTTCAGATTTGGAGGATTAGCTCAGTTTTTAAACCTTAGACACATAATAATTGTGCTTTCACATTAATTTGCAAAGATGTATAAACCGATGGGTTTTTAATCAATAGCTTCGGTATCATTTAAACTCTTGAAAACTTCCAGCTTTGAGTCTGGATTTGTTTTACACAAGTTGTGGTGTGTATATATACTGGCACATTTAAATTTCACAGCTTGCTCTCGAGTGTGTAGGGTGGAATTACTTTGTTCCTGCGTGCCCATCTATTGAGAAGCGCATATCATCGCACTCCGGAAATGGGAATCTGATTGCCGGCATCACAGTCATTGCTCCTTGAAGAGACATTGCGCTGGGTGTTATTACGTCATTAGTGGATTCTGCACTAGTTTGATGTGTCTTTGTATCATCTAATTCCTGTGAGCAGCAACTTGCTGAGTGCATTAAAAACTGCCTAAGAAGATACACACTATGTTGGTGTTTATCGTGTTTCATGATTGGACTGTGTTAAATGGACTTTAATTACGCATATCTCTCATTTGCTACATTGTTGCTTTTATTTTTCATCTGCTTCATTAACCCACTCATTGAAGCTACATCCAGTATTTATTTATTTTACTGGACCTATGCTATTACTGTCTGCAAAATCACTACCATTGTGTGCTTGTTTTGATTGATGCAATCTGTTTCGTTTTTTATCTTTACTCTATTACGCTAACATTTTGTGGCACATTTCAATTAAGTGGCCTTTCTGTCTGGTTCTATCCTTCAGTATTTTTATTTCATCTAGCATCTATGTACATTTATGTGTGGACTGTGTCTTGCAAAATCCACACTATTTAGTGTCTGATTCTAACTACTGTCATTGTATCCTTCTTTTTTCTGTATTTTACAATTTTAGGCACATATCTACTAAAGGGAAATTGTTTTTTATACATTATCCAGGGTGAGTTTCTTCTTCTGCAATCAGGTCGCGAGGGATAATAAACCCACAGTTATACGGACATGCTGGCCTGTGTGTTTGTTTGTTTGTATTACAGTCTGGGTGAGACAGGGAGCATGCACTTTGAACGAGGAGTGTGAATCCAGATCATTACATCATGGATATCCTACTAAAAGTGCTCCGCTGACCATGGATAATGCATAATTACATATTTACAAACTCTCACTTTTTTATCAACAGAATTGTTCTTTCAGCAAGAGAAACTTATCGTATCCCTTCAACTGACCTTTTAGAGAATACTCTCCAATGTGTCTAATCAACAGATTATGATTTTTGAACTTACCCCAGGTCTGAGCTGTCCCACTGTACCCATATTTAGGCTCTTCATGGTATGGAAGACCTTCTTGATGGGTTAGTAGCAACGCTGAAACTATGCTTAATGAAGATCATATCCAACTGCAATGAACATGACGATAACTGCTTCAGAGATCTTTATACCTTTTGCATGCTCCAGATGGATAAGATGACATGCTTTACTTAATGACTCTGGAGACAGCTATTGTATGGAGAATTCAAATAAGGTCCAATTAATCAGCAAGTAACATGGCAAATTATTGCTTAGTAATGAGAAATGCCAGGGTAAAATATAAAAACCCACAGCTATCAGACATTAGACTGGATTCATTTTTTTAGGGTCTACTCAGGTATCTCAAATTTGTATATCCAAAATTGTGCCCATGAAGTCTGGGGTGTATATGAAGTATATCGGTTTAGAATAGAACACCCAAATGTCCTCCCATGCAAGTCAATGGGCAAACTTCGGCTATAGTCGAAATAACTGGAGTCCTCCTGAAAATGCCCAAAATGGGACAAAGTTAAATAGAATAAAAATCATTAAAAATAACAAACACACTAATAAACTAACTAATGAATTAATTGTATTTATATTAATGTGAATATACTATTATAATATTAAACATTAATATAAATTAATTATATATGAATATGTTTTATATTTAAATTATGTTTACTTTAATTATTCTACACATTTCTATTCAATTATCCAACTAAAATCTGGGGAATAGATATGTGCTAATTTCGTATATGTTCCCCTGAATTTGGAGTGTGTTTGGGGGTGATCAGTGCGCACTGGTTAGTCAAATTTTTATGATTTTAATGAGCTGTAATTTTTCTCTGTCTAATTGAATATATCCACACATATTATATACTGTGTTTATTGCCATAAAAAGGAATTTCCTTATATACATTATTTTCATATGATTTACCATACAAAAATTGAAAAATATGATACAGAAATTGAAAACTTTGACTTTTCAAAATTTAACATGAAAAATCTCTCTTTTTTTTTTTAAATTATAGTGCAATAACCAAAAATAGCATCTATTGTTATTGAACCATTTTCTCCTACAATTACTTTTTAACCCAAATCATAACTCTAACCCTAGTACTCAACTCTGAGGGTTACAAAAGGCTAGTGTTTTGTCTTGTAATGTTGATGAGGGAGTCCAGTGACAGAACACCATACACATTTTAGTGACCCAAGGCAATACACACACACAAACACACACATGTAAAATGCAGGAAATATGATGGGGAAGCAATGGAAATATTGTACAAACTTATTAAACACAACATACTAAACACCAAGTTGGGAAACACGAAACACATTCTATACCACTGAATCTGCACATGATAAAGGATAACCTACAGAAAAATTACAAGTACTTGCAATACACTATGCAACCAATAGATGATACATTAAAGAATGCTCTACACCTATTAGGTAATGCATTGACAAATAACCAGTCATTTCTAAATTGTCACATGCATTCTGATCAGCAAAAGAAAGGATGGATTGAAGTGGTCTTGACCAGAGCCCACAATTCTGTTTGAATGTATCATTTTTCTAACAGTCCTCTTGTCATGAAAGGCAATCAACATTTCAATGAGCATGACCTTGTCTGTGTTGCCCATTAAAGTTATAGGGCTGTAAAGATAGGCGGCTAAGTAAACACATCAGGTTTGACCCTGTACATATATAGCTGAATTGGTGAATCTCACCTCAACTCACCTGTTATTCACTTCAACTCACCTGTTACTCACTTTAACTCACCTTTTAGTGAATAGTCCCATAAGTGCATTCCTTGAATTTTAGGAATCTTCAGTTACTATATGTAGATGAATACAATCTACAACCCTAGAAAATCTACATGCACTAGCAGAGTGAGTGATATTGGGGTCTACTAAGTAATGTGATTCATTATGTATCATTGTTTTTTCTTACAAATAATTATTTGTACAATTTTTCTTCCTTTTTATTTTTCAAAAATATGCAAAAACATCAGCAAGGACAATGGAGAAACAGGGCAGAGTCACCATTAAACACATACAGCTTCAACTCTATTCATTCTGTAGTCTTGCTGTTAATACACAGATAGTTGCAGTCTCTCTCATACCCAGTTCAACTCCTATGTTCAGGCCTAAGCAAGCTCAAGGGGGGATTTAATCCACCACAACTATCTGGGTCATCAACAGTGACCCACATTTTTGGGTTAATATGTTGGTGTTGTATTGATTATGTTGCACATATTAATTTGGTCAGTGCCTCTGTTGAAGGTCTCAATATCCTAGAGACCTACTTTATCATTATCATTGGTTTTTAATGGAGCTTGGTACACTTAGAGTCAGCCTAATGTAACATTATGTAATTATACACTTAGAAAGTATGTTTGCCTGGTCGTTTCCATTACAAATAAGAAGCTAGGGGTGAAGTTGATGCAACGCATGGGGAAATTAAAGTGTAGGTGCATGGCATTCGCTGGTCTCCCTCCTTCTATTAAAGAATTGTTTTTAAGTTTCTCTAGATGTGTAATTAATTGTCTATTAAAGTACATAGTTATTAATGTAATTTTCACACTGTCACTTTACATTTTGATTGACTATGAGAGATATTTTGTCCACCTTTGGACTCATGCCTATGATGAATCGCCCCGCTAGGGCGCGAAACACGTAAGTCTACTAGCTCTGTCCCAGGGATGTCTTGGACTATGCTGTTCTGCCACTATAGTGAGTAAATAAAACTATTTTTTTTTCTTTTACTAAACATGGTTTTACTATCTTAATTCCTAGAGTACATGAGACTCAACTCTACATGGAACCTACATCACAAATGTCCATTTAAAACTGAGCAGCACCATCTATTCTTTGTCCATTTATCTTGTATATCACTGTTTTTTGATGCAACATTTTCTTTTGCAGTCTACAGTAATCAACAACCTGACATAACTCAGGTCAATGAATAGAGCCCATTATCTCAATCTTCATAGCTATGCTCACCTGCAACCACAAACTCAATAAATGTATTCACAAACGGAGCCTTGGTTATAGCAGGATAAAATCCTGGTTTGAAAAGGATTGAAGATTCACTACTTTATGAGTAAAAATAAAAAAAACATCTGTTGATTAGTAAAGTAACAAAATAATTCCAACTGAATTATGAATTTCATTGAATATGAAAACAAAATTGAAATCATGTGTTGTCAATCTAGTAATGATACCCACACTATAAATACAGGGAGTGCAGAATTATTAGGCAAATGAGTATTTTGACCACATCATCCTCTTTATGCATGTTGTCTTACTCCAAGCTGTATAGGCTCGAAAGCCTACTACCAATTAAGCATATTAGGTGATGTTCATCTCTGTAATGAGAAGGGGTGTGGTCTAATGACATCAACACCCTATATCAGGTGTGCATAATTATTAGGCAACTTCCTTTCCTTTGGCAAAATGGGTCAAAAGAAGGACTTGACAGGCTCAGAAAAGTCAAAAATAGTGAGATATCTTGCAGAGGGATGCAGCACTCTTAAAATTGCAAAGCTTCTGAAGCGTGATTATCGAACAATCAAGCGTTTCATTCAAAATAGTCAACAGGGTCGCAAGAAGCGTGTGGAAAAAGCAAGGCGCAAAATAACTGCCCATGAACTGAGAAAAGTCAAGCGTGCAGCTGCCACGATGCCACTTTCCACCAGTTTGGCCATATTTCAGAGCTGCAACATCACTGGAGTGCCCAAAAGCACAAGGTGTGCAATACTCAGAGACATGGCCAAGGTAAGAAAGGCTGAAAGACGACCACCACTGAACAAGACACACAAGCTGAAACGTCAAGACTGGGCCAAGAAATATCTCAAGACTGATTTTTCTAAAGTTTTATGGACTGATGAAATGAGAGTGAGTCTTGATGGGCCAGATGGATGGGCCCATGGCTGGATTGGTAAAGGGCAGAGAGCTCCAGTCCGACTCTGACGCCAGCAAGGTGGAGGTGGAGTACTGGTTTGGGCTGGTATCATCAAAGATGAGCTTGTGGGGCCTTTTCGGGTTGAGGATGGAGTCAAGCCCAACTCCCAGTCCTACTGCCAGTTCCTGGAAGACACCTTGTTCAAGCAGTGGTACAGGAAGAAGTCTGCATCCTTCAAGAAAAACATGATTTTCATGCAGGACAATGCTCCATCACACGCGTCCAAGTACTCCACAGCGTGGCTGGCAAGAAAGGGTATAAAAGAAGAAAATCTAATGACATGGCCTCCTTGTTCACCTGATCTGAACCCCATTGGGAACTTGTGGTCCATCATCAAATGTGAGATTTACAAGGAGGGAAAACAGTACACCTCTCTGAACAGTGTCTGGGAGGCTGTGGTTGCTGCTGCACGCAATGTTGATGATGAACAGATCAAAACACTGACAGAATCCATGGATGGCAGGCTTTTGAGTGTCCTTGCAAAGAAAGGTGGCTATATTGGTCACTGATTTGTTTTTGTTTTGTTTTTGAATGTCAGAAATGTATATTTGTGAATGTTGAGATGTTATATTGGTTTCACTGGTAAAAATAAATAATTGAAATGGGTATATATTTGTTTTTTGTTAAGTTGCCTAATAATTATGCACAGTAATAGTCACCTGCACACACAGATATCCCCCTAAAATAGCTAAAACTAAAAACAAACTAAAACTACTTCCAAAAATATTCAGCTTTGATATTAATGAGATTTTTCAGTTCATTGAGAACATGGTTGTTGTTCAATAATAAAATTAATCCTCAAAAATACAACTTGCCTAATAATTCTGCACTCCCTGTATACTGGAAGGGGAGACAAATCAACGTAAAAAAAAATAAAAAAGTGAGAACTATTGCTTAGACGTAACTCAATCACTATTATAAAGACTGCTGCTGGGTTTATTGCCATATGTTTCAGGTTTATTGCCATATGTTTCAGGTCTGACAGTTAGCACTTTAATATGTAATTTGATGACATTTCAAAGCAACATGAGTCAACTAACAAATTTTTCAAAGAGGCTGCATATTCAGTCCCCATACTGTAAATAATGAAAACAGCTAAATTACATAATATAAGTCTCAAAAATGAATATGGGAATGGGACTGGTGTAGGCGCAAGTTCAAAGAGAAAAGGAGAGTGAGGGTACCACAGATCTTACAAAATGCAAAAGCAGGTTTACTGATATACATAAAATATAAAACATGTACACACTGAACTAAATAAAGCGAGCAATACAAACATACAATGATACGTATACAGACTGCACAATTTTTTTATGTGTTCTCAATTGACTGTGAGCATAGAAGGAGTGAAGCTGATTGCACAGAAACACTAATTGCCACAGATTATAGCAGACATCCTGATAACATTGGGTAACATACACTTGACACGTTTCGCCACTTGGTCTGATGGGAGTACTGTGTGTTGGAGTTGTGGGCATGTCTAAAGACGTATGCTCCGGTAGTGCCCTATTTACTCAGAAGCATTGGGGATGACATGCTGGCTTTATTAGCTCACTCAAAGGAAACTATATTCTGTGCCATGCAGGTTTGAACACATATTCTCTAGTGACCCTCTCATGGAGCTTTACTAAGACATATAATACACCTCTCACTAAACAAGTTTTTTCTAGGGAAAATCAAAGAAAGCAATTATCCTGTTTCACCAACTCTTAAATCCAAATAAATATCCTAATTATCATATATTAAGATACCTCGATTAACACAATTTAGAGCACTTTTGACCATTTCTACATCTCCATCAAGATGGCCATGTTGTGAAACTCGTCAGGTGTCTTTAACCCAATATTATCGGGGTGTCTGCTATAACCTGTGGCAAATAAAGCAAGATTGCTTTATTTATTTCAGTGTGCACATGTTTTATATTGTATTTATATCATTAAACTTGCTTTTATTTTGTTTACAATTTGTTGTACCCTCATTCTCCTTTTCTCTTTGAACTTGCACGCACATAAGTCCCATTACATTGTTTTATTTTACTCTCCTGAGCAATCTGTTGGACCTTGCTCTCTGGTAGAGGCAGTGGCAGTTCCCATTTCCCACTTTCCACTTTTTTCTTTCCTCATTTTACTGTATACCCAACACAAGCACAGATCGCTATTTTAAAAAATGAATAATGTATGCAACATTTTCTATACATTTTTATTTATATTAATCATTGCAGATACACATTTTGTAAGAGCCCTCTTTATCTCATGGTTTCTAAGACTGTATAGAATTGGAATGAAAAATGGGGTTCCCACTGTGTATAGAAGAGATAACACCTTAATGATATTAAATGATTGTCCTTTGGAGGGAACCATGTAAATAGTTATTAGAGTCCCATAGTAGGTGCTCACTACAATCAAGTGTGAGCTGCAGGTGGAGAAGGCTTTCTGTTTCCCAATGGAGGATGGAATTCTGAAGATGGTGATAAAGATAGAGACATAAGTGTAAATAAAAAAAAAAATGGAAATATTGCAATACATATAGTTGTGCCGAAGTTTGAGGTTTTAATGATGGTAACATCTGAACAAGACAACTCTAGGAGAGGTCCTAAATCATAGAAATTATGTTTGATGATTTTGTGTCCACAGAACTGCAAATTTACAAGTAAGGGGAGTGTAAACATTAACATCAATATGCATGAAAAAACCCAAGAAGAAATAACTAGCTGTCCATGATAGAGGTGTAACGTAACGGGTTACAGATGGCCAAGTAACAGTCATAGGACATCAAAGTGAGAAGAAGACATTTTGAAGTCGCTGAAACACCATAAACGTATAATTGTGTGATGCAGCCGGCAATAGATATCGAGCTTCCTTTATTAATTATGACATGGAGAAAGTTGGGGATTATATTTGTGGTGAGCAAAATATCAGACAATGATAAATGAGAGAGGAAAAAATACATAGGGGATTTCAGGCTCGGAACCTTCACCACCAATATAATGGTCAATAGATTGCAGGCCAATGTCATGATGTCGATTATAAGGAACAAAACAAAGAGCACAGGATTAAAACTGGGATGATTCTGAAAACCTAAAAACAGAAATTCTGTCACCATAGACTGATTCATTTCAATAATATCCTATATAAAAAATAAGAAAGGGATAAGAAATACTAAATTATTTATTAACTTGCAAAAAGAACTAAAAAACGTAAAATCCTTTTCGCTTCTCAAATTAATCATTGAACAAAAAAGCATATACAAAAAAAAAAAAATTAGAGACTACTCTCCCTTAATGGACCACCTCCCAAAAAGCATATGTAGATTGAAAAGAGAGGAATCCATTTCAACTCCAATAGGTAGAAACCAGACTTGGCTTGTCTTATTTAAGACATATATGGACATTTAAGACAAAATTAAAAAGGTGCGTAGCATGACTCTGTCTTATGTAAATGCAATAAAATACTTTATTTGTGAGTGTATTGAATAAAGTATTTTTTTTGTATTTACATAAGATCATGCTACGTACCCTTTTACTTTTGTTTTACATGTCCACCTGTCTTAAATAAGACAAGTCAGTCGTGTTTCTGTTGGAGTTGAATATGATCCCTCTCGTTTCCAAAATATTAATTTCCACATGCACTGTATATCCAAAATATTAATTTCCACATGCACTGTATATCCAAAATATTAATTTACACATGTCCACTTGATTCTTTCACTACACTATCAAAAATATTATCTGCTGGTACATTGGGGTTAATGCACAACATTTTGAAAATGGTGATGATAATATTCCAATGACCATATTAGCATGGGCTTATTGCTTCTGTTGGTGCAAAATATCAACATATCCTCCCCACTATTCTCCCTCTCCCAGCGCATTACTTATCTCTTCGCCATTGCCTACCTTTGGTGGATTATGAGAGAAGTTTCCTGGTTGGAGAAAAATATTTGTTATCCATTAATATGACAAATTATAAGACTCTAGCCAGGCAGGGACTTTACTACTGCTTCCTATGCATAGCTAGAATGTATGAGTCCCCAGCTGCTTGTGGAAAAGAGCTGACCATGCCACGCAAAGAGGAAGAGGGTGTATATAATTCAATAAAAGCTTTTTTTTTCTGCATTCCTCTTCCTGCGAGGTGTTTTTTTTCTGCCTTTTATGTCTACTTAACCTATCCTAAACTGCATTCCACTTTTCCTCCCTTACTGCTGCTCCAATGGGTCTGTTTGTATTTCCAAGAGGGAGGCTGTCTCTCCAGAAGGATATAGATATTTTGGAGAGACTTCAGAGAAGGTCTACTAAACTGGTTCATGGGTTGAAGGATAAAACTTACCAGGAAAGGTTAAAGCATCTTAACATGTATAGCTTGGAGGAAAGACGTAACAGGGGGGATATGATAGAAACATTTAAATACATAAAGGGAATCAACACAGTAACAGAGGAGAGTATATTTAAAAGAAGACAAACTAAAATAACGAGAAGGCAATGTTTTATATTAGAGGGGGTTTAAAAGTAATATCTGGAACTATTACTTTTCTAAGAGGGTAGTGGATACATGAAACATCCTTCGTGTTTTTGCTATTTTGAGATGTGGTGAAGGCTTTCAGTATATTCAGGGTGTTATAATTTGAGGAGGATAATTTGAGATTGTTTTTAAATTAATACAGGAGGTAAGGGTGTATAACATGGAGTTAAAATTCAAAGGGGGATTATTAGTCAACATTTTTTTCTGAAAAGTGGAGATTTGTTCATTTGTACTATGTATCCGCTTCCCTTTTAAGTTAAATGGTGCAGTTTAAGATGAGGAGGATGGTGTGTCATTAGTGTACTTTGAGGCCATGGTCCATGATAAGCACTATTTATCCAGGAGATACATAGGATGCAGATACCAACTGTCCCAAAGGATAATTAGTCTATATATTAAAATGTTGCATTATTTTTAAGTGTGTTTAAGTGTATGTGTGTATTGCACAGTCATTTATGGAATTGGCTTTAATATTTATTAGATTGTGTCCCACAATTTTGACTAAACTATATTTACTTGATAAAAATATTGCAAAATAGAACATTTTGGACACCCTTAATGATGTCATATAAGCAGATGCAAGGCCTGATTGGTCCAGATTAATCTTAAGATTTATTGGAGGTCCTATCCTAGGATGCAAAATATGAGATTCAAAAAAGGTAAGCATGTAAAAATAGTGCATATAACAGCAAAAGTAGGGAGTTTGCTCTACCTGCACTGGTACAGAACTTGCTGCTGCACACTCCAATAGTAAAGGGGCAAAAGTGCCCTTAAAATTGCGCTGAAAATCTTTACCACCCAATGGGTTACTGGAGTATAATTTCAGGCAGAAATAGTTTTAACTAGTTAACAGTGACCGCACCATTTTTTTTTTTGCAGGTCTGCGCGTCCATTATAAATCCTCCTCCCCCCATAAAAAGATTAAGATCTATTAAGAAAAAAACTTGTATTTTAATTTTCTTCACCATTATTGATTGTGATTTTGCCACAGGTTAAACTAAATTCCAAACTAACAAAAATACACATTTTGCTATAATAGTTACCCTTGAGTAGTACCACAATAAACATATATTAAAGAATAAAGATCTGACCTGTCCCATTATGTCTTGTATGGAAGCGTTCTAACTCCCTGGGACAAAATATAGCTCTTTTTACAAGACGAAAGAAGCCAAAGATGGAGATATGGATAGTTGATGCGAACATCCTGCGTTTTCCTGAGAAAGGTTATCAGATGTAATGCATATGCCTGTAATTACTAATGGAACTTTTATACAGTTCTTAATTACACAGGGAATTTGTGATATATGTTTGGGGATGGGGACTGCATACCAATACTGAATTCCAATTATTGCCCACGTGTGGAACTAGAAATAGACTATCATTAAAAATGTAGCACTCCAGGAACCAATTTTCAGTGTTAAGAAAAAAGCTAATTTGTGGTATGTTGTATTAGAAATTAAGGAGTGTACTCAGGTGGCTTCTATTTTCTCAATGGGAATTGGAGCTTAAAATTCACATCACTGATTCAAATAACCTTTAAATTCAGGTTACTCATGGACTTCTTACGTGATCCAAACTGACGTGAAAATTGACCATTATGGCTGATATAACCTGCAGAATGGCATTGACCATCCTGACACTTATGGTGCATTGCGGTAAGTGGTGATGAGCTGTGCCGTGGATTCCATTGCAGGGACTTGCAGTGGGATCACCATTGTCAGATGAGGACACTTTGAGAAAAAGCTCAAATTAAGCATTCACTACATTTTCAACAACTCTGCGTGCCAGAACTTCTGAACTTACCTTATTGGGTCTCTGCTTGTATGTCCCTGGCTCCCGATCACAAAGATGCCGGTTTGGTGCTTTGGTCATTACGAACCAAAAGCACCATCCAGCTCAAAGAGGTTAATTTGATTCTGTTCTAAGCTATTATCACTACTTTATGATTGCAAACATATTTTGATTGGTGAGGCAACAATTAACATATTAATTCAAACTGAACTATGAATTTCATCATATATGATTTTTATTTATTTATTGTTAGTTTAGCATTGATAACTAACATATAAATATACAGGAGGTGGACAAATGAAGTGAAACAAAACATGAAAGAAAACAGTTACTTAGACTTAACTAAATCACAACTTTATAAAGGCAGCTGCTGAGTCATATAAGTTTGCTTTCCATATGTGTCAGCTTTAAGAGGACTGACATTTAGCATTTTGATAGGTAGCTATGTGAGTTTTCTAAGCAACATAAGGCAACTGACAAAGAGAATGAAGAACACTGCAGTAAAGCACACCGTGAATGGGATTTTTCTCCTGACCATAAAGGCAATGTTTCAACTTAATCTAATTTTAAAAAAAACTAAATCTATTGAGATTAAATGTTTCCTTTGTGGTCAGGATAAATATCTTATTTACGGTGAGCTGGAATCTTGCAGTTTTCTAGGAGCCTTGCCCGGGCACCCTTCCTTTGTGTTCGATTTTGGACATTGATTGTTATAGATTTTTTAATAGTCAACGTCTAAATTGTAAATCACAAAATAACAGCAAAAGGACATAATATCAGTCTCAAAAATGAAAGACGCACGCAATATTTTCTGTAAATTGTTAATTATTTTTACTTATTGCAGATACACATTTCATCAGTGCTCTCTTAATCTCCTGGTTTCTAAGACTGTACAAGATTGGATTGAAAAATGGGGTTCCCACTGTGTATAGAAGAGATAAAGCCCTATTGATATTAAATGATTGTCCTTTGGAGGGGACCATGTAAATAGTTATTAGAGTTCCATAGTAGGTGCTCACTACAATCAAGTGTGAGCTGCAGGTAGAGAAGGCTTTTTGTTTCCCGATGGAGGATGGAATTCCAAAGATGGTGATAGAGATACATACGTAAGTGAAAAGAATGAAGAAAAATGGAAATATAACAAGAAGTGTAGTTGTGCAGAGGTTTGAGATTACAACAATGTTAATATCTGAACAAGACAACTCTAAGAGAGGTCCTAAATCACAGAAATAATGCCTGATGATTCTGTGTCCACAGAACTGCAAATAACAAGTGAAAAGAACAAACATTAACATTAATGCACATGAAAAAAGCCAAGAAGAAATAACTAGGTGTAATTGAAGTCTACTATCCATGATGGAGGTGTAATGAAATGGGTTGCAGATGGCCAAGTAGCGGTCGTAGGACATCACGGTGAGAAGAAGACATTCTGTTGTAGCTGAAACACCATAAACATATAGTTGTGTGATGCAGCCAGCAATAGATATTGAGCTTCCTTTATTAATTATAACATGGAGCAAGTTGGGAACTATATTTGTGGTGAGCAAAATATCAGACAATGCTAACTGAGAAAGGAAAATATACATGGGAGATTTCAAACTTGGGACCTTCACCACCAGTATAATGATCAATAGGTTGCAAGTTAATGTCAAGATGTAGATTATAAGGAACAAAACAAAGAGCACAGGATTAAAACTTGGAGGATTCTGTAATCCCAAAAACTGGAATTCTGTCACCTTAGTCTGGTTCATTTCAATAATGTCCTATATAAAAAAAAATCGAAATATTACTTTTTTGTTAAACAAGGAAGCATAAGAGAGATATTGCAAAATAACTATAACATGTAAACACTCCCCCCCATACTCCCCCCCCCATAATTCATTTCCACATGTTCTGTATGTCCATTTGATCCCCCCACTCTCCTACTAATAATGTTACAGACTGGTACGTTGGGGGTCAATGCTCTACTCTTGGAACATTGTGTTTGAGATAAACCTGATGATTATATTTGATGATTATATTTATATATGATTATACAATCATATTTATTTCAAATACCCAATTTGTAGTTAACTACACTATGTGTCAGCTAACATCACATAATTACTAGCAATAGAAAGAAGGAAGTGCTCATGCCATTGTACAGAGCGCTGGTGAGACCTCACTTGGAGTATTGAATGCAGTACTGGAGACCATATCTCCAGAAGGATATTGATACTTTGGAGAGAGTTCAGAGAAGGGCTATTATGTTGGTTCATGGACTGAAGGATAAAGCTTACCATGAAAGGTTAACAGAACTGAACATGTGTAGCTTGGATGAAAGACATTAAAAGGGGGATATGATAGAAATATTTAAATACATAAAGAGAATCAACACAGTAAAGGTGGATAGTATAAATGAAGAAAACTACCACAAAAGAGAACATATTCTTATATTTGAAAGAGGTTTAAAAGTTACTAACCATACATAAGGGGCTCTATAGTCCACTGGATTTCTCTAAAACTAATACTGGCTTAATCAAGTGGTCTATTCCTCTCCGTCATTTATCAATTTGATACTATTTTAAAAGCAAACCAAACACTCTGCCTCACGATTAAATCGACCATGTATAGAGATATGTTTTAAAAAAATACTCCATAGAGCCTATATGTCCACAGTACTTCTAAAAAAGGCTAATGTAGCACAACATGATTCCTGTTGTAAATGCAACCAGACAGGAGCAGACTTTCTTCATTGTATATGGCAATGTAAGGTGATATATCAGTTTTGGAATGTGGAACAAACATTTGGCATTCGTTTGGTCAACACATTAGAATTCGCCCTCTTTGGCCATTCTAGCTTACCCATCAAACATGCCTGCTTTACAAGAATCATCTCCACTGTAACAAACAAAACCCTTTTATAATTCTGGATAATCAGGGATAAGCTGTCCATAAGAATCTTCAAAGAAAAACTCTTTTATATCTTTCTTATGACTTGGCTCAACACCCAACAAAATAACACTGGGGGAATAGAACAATTTTTTAAATATTGGAGCTTAAACATCAACGCACTGTCTCTGGACCTAAAAAGAAAAAAAAAGTATTTCAAACCTCACCTTGGTACATTATAAAAAACCAAGATCCAATCTGTATACCCTAACAACATACGGAATGCCATTTGTTTGTCTGAACTTTTCTATCCACCATTCACTTCAAGTAACTAAGGCTGTTTACATCATCTTCCACTACTGCAGAAGCTTCATAAACCTGACTTTTCTATCCACCACTCACTTCAAGTAACCAAGGCTGTTTGCATCATCTTCCACTACTGAAAAATGTATATGAAGAAGATTTTACCAACTGCTCCAGATTGGGCCCTCTTATCACTTGTTTTGATTAGCCACGTCTAAATTCCTTTGTATTATTTGTATAGTAAAAATATTATTGCTATCCTCAAATGTTCTGGTAACTTTCTCTTATCTGATTTGTAGAAAGTTGCTCTAAATGACCCCCCCCCCCCCTTCTCAAACTTGGTCTCACTTCCCTCTCTTCTAGCTTCACAGACCTGACTTTTCTATCCACCACTCACTTCAAGTAGCCAAGGCTGTTTGATCCCACCCACCCTACCCCACAACCCAACCACCACCTGTTCAATCTTCTTTTATAGATTGCACCAGACATGATTCTACTCAACCATAGCAGTTGCCCCACCTACACACAGGTTCTAATTATCAGCTACTAATATCATCTGAGAAATATCTGCAGATGTTTAAATTCACTACATAACACAATCCACTGATAACACCTAAGAGCCAGTTTGTTAATTCCAAGTTAACTCTTCAACTCCTTCATCATAAAACCTACATTATACACACTGTTTATCTGAGTTGTAGGCTCATTAACTTACCTCAGCATCTTACAATACAATCACACTGCAACTCACAATAGAGTGAATACCCAGCTCTACTTAATCACCAGCATACAATTATCACTGACCTCCTAGTGTCATTATCATCTCCTCCTCTCTTTAGCCTTTTAATCCTTCATCCTTGACACCTCCCCTAACCCTGTCCAGAAATAAAATCAGGATCTGCCACAGACCTCACCTGCTTCATATCACCAACACCAAATGCAATGCTGATAACCTTATATCTATCCCCTGCAATAGTCACCTGCTCTTCAGCTGTGCCCTGCTAAACACATGCCCTGTATGCAAAATGTTTACAGCCATTCACAATCTATTCATCTCTCACTCCTTTAAACTCCTTAAACTTACTGAAACCTGTCTTACCTCATCTGACACTTTCTCTCCGGCTGCTCTATCTTATGGTGATCTACACTCTTACGGCCCAAGACCTTGCCTCTCACTTCAAAAACAAAGTTGACGCTATCAGGTGTAACTTCACCTCCGGTAACTTGCCCCAACTACCTCCTAATGATACGAACAAACCAGAATATCTTCTCCCCTGTAGCTGAGAAAGAGGTAGACGATTTGCTTGCCTGTTCCGGTCTCTGTTGGTATTCTTCAAGGATCGGTCGTTGGCAGGCTGTTGTTTTCCCTGTACACCGCCTCTCTGGGAGATCTCATCCGCTCTTTTTGTTTCCAAAACCACTTGCACGAGGATGATACTCAGATCTACCTCTCCTCCCCTGACTCCCTCCCTTATGTGTCTCATGTACCCCATTCCCTCTAGATTGTAAGTTTGCAAGCAGAGTTCTCTACCTCATTTACCAGTCTGTTCTAGTTAAGTACTAACTTAGTATGTAGTTCACTTCTATGCTCTGTACCTAGCGCTATGTAAATTGTTGGCGCTATATAAATAAATGTTAATGTAATGTAATGTAATACACTACAGTACATAATACCTTGTAAAATATTACATGATGTTTTGTCTAATATCTGATGTGTTATAGTGTAAATGGTATATATATAATACCAACCCTCCTTCGAATATTATATACATAATAAATAAAGCAGCAACCCACGTTAAAAACTAAAATATGAAGCCTGAGTTTTGGGATCTTACAAGTCATAGATACTTCTAAAATGACCACATCCTTAGAAACTGTATCCAGTTGTAGGTTAATTGATAAGTTAAAGTAGAGGTTACTAGATATATACAGGTTTTATAAGCATCAGTAAACATGTCATGTCATCAGATATATACTATCTCTTGTTTATCAGCACTATTAGATAATATTGACTTACATAATTAACCCCATTGCGACAATGGACGTGTCAGGAACGTCCTGCCGGGAACTCTGTTCCAGACAATGGACATGCCTCGAACGTCCTGCGGTGAAACAAGTGGTTTTTGCGATCAACGATCGTGAAAACTGATTTAACAGTGCTGGTCTATTGCCTTGATGTCGAGGCAACAGCCAGCACCGAAATTTCGTCTCTGGGGCACCCACGATTGCCCCACGGAGCGATCGTTGGCGCCATATGGCTATGCCCTCTTGTGGATAGAGCTTCAGAAGTGAAAGCTGCTCTGAATATGTTGTTTGACTGCCCCTAGAGGCAGCAAGCAACATTGCAATGTAAAAAAAAAAAAAGATGTAATTAGCTTAAAACTGGTATTCTGGTTAGATTAGCCTACAGGATTAAAATTAAATAATTTTTAGCATAAAGGATAGGGTTAAAATTAAATTAAAATTTAAATATATTAAGAGATAGCATAAGGGTTAAAGTTTGAGTTAAATTTACTGTTAGTGTTACATTTAAGGTTAGGGTTGGGGTAAAAAAAGGTCAATAAAGGAAAAAACAAAAAACACTATTTTTGGTTTTTGCCCCATAACTCATGCATATTTCTGAACTCGGGAAAACATTTAGAAATATTTAGATGTGGTCTTTTTTAATGATTGTAGTTGTGTAAATTATATTTTAGGTCAAATTTAGCAAAAGTGTTTTTTTTTTCTTTTTTTCATCTTTCATCAATTTTATGATTTTGTTTGTAGTAAATTGTAAGCTATGATGGACATAATGGTATCTAATGAAAGTCCTTCTTATGACGATAAAACCCCAGAAATGTCAAAACAGCCATTATCACCAAGGGAAAGTCAAGGTAAAAATGTCTTGTCACTAAGGGGTTAAACATATCAATTGCTAGATCTTAAATAGTAAAGTATGTTAGATATCTATATGATTGTTGCCAAGGAGTTTGAGATGTGGTGAAGGCAGTTGGTGTTGTCAAGGTATTCAGACGAGGTCTAATGTTAGTGGTGGAGGGTGCTGACTTTGAGAAGTCTTTCTTAAATAAATAGGAGGGATGGATGACACCAAACCTTTTGGGGGTGGCTTTAACCTACAAAGAATTAAAATTCTGAGGAGAAGTTGTTAGTAAAATTGAAATATGTTCATTTGTATCTGCTTCCCTTTTAGGTACCATGATCTGAAATTAATGGTGCAGTGTAAGCTAAAGAAAATGGTGTTGCATAGATGCCCTGGGAAGCCATGCTCCATGATAAGCACTATTTATCCAGGAATTAACAGGGTGTGGATACTGTAAGGAAATTTCCTCTGTCCCTTAATGCGACCGTCTTGGTTTGACTTGTAAATACTGGATCCAGGAGAGCTATTTCACAGTGAATAACTGAGACCGACACCAATGCAACTGTGAAACAACTCTGATTTTAATTGTTTAAACAAGCATATATATACGAAGATAAAAACATTAATTACTACGATATAATTGGTTATTCTAATATTCTAATATGTAGAAAGGCGTGTTTTATAAGAAAATGCACTTAAAACGTAATATGTAAAATAGTGTTACAAAAGTCGTTCTTATGGAAAATTACAGAACTTTCAGAGACAACTTGTTGATGTTCCAGAAACCTCTGTTCTAGCCTTGGAATAGTAAGATCAGACCATTCTAATAACAATTATGCTACTGGCGTGATCTGGCCTTCCAGAAGGTGCTGCAGACATCAGCTTCTTTGACACACTGTCGGCTTTTAACCCTCACAGATCCAAATTAATCCTTTCAATCCCCTCTTAGAACCATATGATTCATATAATATGGTTCTTCCCCTTTTGCTTCTGTCTATAGATCTGTAAATACTGTCGGTATCCTTCAGGGGTATGTTGTTGGGGATCAATGGGTAGGTTTGTTTCAATCAAAAATACCACATCCATAATAAAGCTTATAATAACCGACTATGGCTATCCTGTTTTACCGGACTGCCTCTGGACAATACTGATTAGGTTTAGACCTTTGGCGACTGTGCAGACCTTGGCTTCACTCAGCAGAGATATTGGACTTATAATCTAAAAACAAATTAAAAAGTATCTCTCTCTTAAATATGGAAGGCCTGCCATAACTATCTAAATATGTTACATAATATAACATAATGGCATGACCTGATGACCCAAAAACACATGTGGCCACAAAACTAAATTAAATATCTGTTGTTCATTGCTTCTCTTACCCTGCCTAATAAAACCCCTAATGGTATTAGTTGGCAGTTGTCTAAAACCAATAAATATATGTAAAAAATAAAACATATTTTTCCGGAGTTTGCCATTCCCCAGGACTGTTGTTGACTAAATACTTTAAAGTGACTTGGAGCAAAGCTGAACATGCATTCAGAACACACAAAATGGCATACATTCAGAACATAAAGCATCAGTCAGACAAAATGGCAGCGGACAAAACAATATGGTCTCCCATCCACGACGTGACTCCAGAGGCCCCTACAGTCCATATAATATTCATACTCTTCTCCCCTTTTATTCTTAGAAATTGACATTGTCTGTTTTTAAGGATAACCATCAGGAGTTGCCTGGTCAACATAATCATTGTATCCAAGGTTATAAGGCACACTTCCTCGATTTCACACATTGATAGGTCATCCAGCTTAGTTGCATTGTAAGCTTCCATAATGGGGAATATCTGAGCAGTGTCTTCCATTCTTCACGTAGGGGCATGATGTCAGTGGTCAGGATGCACTTGAGGATGAGACCCTTGAAACAAACATAAACACAGACAATTAGCAACACTGATCTCACACATGCCAAACCACTTACAAGTTTCGCTCCAAGTGATCCTAGCCAATTTCCCAGTCCCAGGGGATCTCACGGATAACCTGTGAATACTTTTTAACTTACTACTTAAATCCATAATCCAAACTTTTTTTTTTTTTTTTAAATATCTGAAAAAAAACTTCCTTACATTCTCTATATAAAATTCTGCAAAAATACTATAACAATACAATTTCTTTATAGGTCAACTCAATCCTGTTTGTTAGAGTCGGTCTAATTGTTAAATTTAAAAATTTCACTATACTCTAAACATACCCATAATATCACAATTAAACAAATCTTTACGACAAAGATTACAAATCATCAATAACAATTTTATACATATATACTCAATGAAAATATACTTCCCAACAATGATGATCTGTCGTAGACTGTTGTATCTGTTGTAGACTCCTGGGTGATTTGTTTACGGGTTACCCATTAAGGTAAAATCTTGGCTTATGTTGGCTAGTGGTCAGGGATTATTATGCCCATCAAGACACTAAATTGCTGCTCCTTTGTTGGCCTGTTTGTCAGTACAGGAATGTGCTTTACGTAAATAACGTGGATCCAGGAGTTGATTTGAACAATATATTCCGATAAATTTGGTGAGAATCCAGTTACATGAATTGGAAAACTTTTTCTTCTTTTAAAAATAAACTTTTCTTTAGAAATAGTTATGATCAGCATTAAATTCGTTGGTGCACTTTGAACTTTTCTTTTGTTGGTTGTACAGCTTTAATCTATATGAAAATAAAACTCGAAAAAATTCCAGTTAGTAACATGCAATATTTCACTAAACATCTTATTAATCTTCACATTAAAATATAATTAAAACATATTATTACTGCTAGTCTGTGTTGTTAAAACTTGTCAAACTGAACCATTCTTTGTTCTTGAAATATTATTACCATCTTATAATCATAGTTGAATCAATTGATAATGTGAGAATATGTTCTCATACATAATAATTATGTATCGCTTTACCATTAGGACAAATAATATCATGATTAGATTATATAACCATAGCACATAACACACAGAACTTCTCAATAACTAACAGTAACAGTAATTCTGGCCCGTTCTCCCCCTCCCATCACAAAAAGAAAAAATAATAATTTTGCAGCTGCAGCTACAATTCTCTTATCTGCAAATAGACTGTCAGAGAGAAGGGGGGCTTCTGGGGAGGCTTTCTCTCAACTTCACTATTAACTCCTACAACTCTAACAACACAACACAACTTGTCACAAAACACGACACTCGCTAATTCTTTCCACTTATCACTGACATACGTACATGCTCGGGGCTCCCTCACTTCCCCTCCCTTCGATCCCCGTCACACACGCCAGTGTAAAATCTCCGCCCCCTGCCTGTCACAGTACAGCAGAAGGTAAGCTGGTTCAAATGGAAAACGGTGGTTGTGAGTCTGTGTGTGATGGGAGGCTGTGTGTGATGTGAGGCTGTGTGTGATGTGAGGCTGTGTGTGATGTGAGGCTGTGTGTGACTGAGTGTGATGGGAGTCTGTGTGTGATGTGAGGCTGTGTGTGACTGAGTATGATGGGAGTCAGTGTGTGTGTTATGGGAGACAGTGTGTTTGACTGAGTGTGATGGAAGAGTGTGTGTGATGTGAGGCTGTGTGTGACTGAGTGTGATGGGAGTCTGTGTGTGATGTGAGACTGTGTATGATTGAGTGTGATGGGAGTCTGTGTGTGATGTGAGACTGTGTATGACTGAGTGTGATGGGAGTCAGTGTGTGTGTGATGGGAGACAGTGTGTTTGACTGAGTGTGATGGGAGTCAGAGTGTGTGTGATGGGAGACAGTGTGTTTGACTGAGTGTGATGGGAGTCAGAGTGTGTGTGATGGGAGACAGTGTGTGTGACTGAGTGTGATGGAAGAGTGTGTGTGATGTGAGGCTGTGTGTGACTGAGTGTGATAAAAGTCTGTGTGTGATGTGAGACTGTGTATGATTGAGTGTGATGGGAGTCTGTGTGTGATGTGAGGCTGTGTGTGACTGAGTGTGATGGGAGTAGGAGTGTGTGACTGAGTGTGATGGGAGTGTGTGTGTGATGTGAGGCTGTGTATGACTGAGTGTGATGGGAGTCGGTGTGTGATGTGAGACTGTGTATGACTGAGTGTGATGGGAGTCTGTGTGTGATGTGAGGCTGTGTGTGACTGAGTGTGATGGGAGTAGGAGTGTGTGACTGAGTGTGATGGGAGTGTGTGTGTGATGGGAGTATGAGCTTGATGTGAGTCTGAATGTTATGTGTGATGTGGGGTCATGTAATGGAGGTGATGGGGCATGTCTTAGATGTGTAACGTGGGTGTGCAGCTTGGGTAGGGGGGTGCCCGGATTTTGTCTGCCTAGGGCAGCACAAAATCAAGATACACCACTGGATACAAATACAACCTTACAATGAAGGCATCTCGACTTATCTAATTACTTTATCTAGAGTATTGGAAAATGTGATATCTTATCTTGGGAAA
This sequence comes from Pelodytes ibericus, assembly GCA_036172795.1. NCBI lineage: Eukaryota > Metazoa > Chordata > Amphibia > Anura > Pelodytidae > Pelodytes > Pelodytes ibericus. The sequence goes on along the minus strand of CM069858.1, from coordinate 226,366,559 downwards.
AATCTAAATTAAAAGCTTAAAACACAAAAATCCTTCTAAAGTACAAAAAAATGTAATACTTGTCAAGATACCTAAATACAAAAAGGAAGAATGTACCATAAACAAATAAACATTTCTAATATGTAACATGTAAAACCTGTTAAAAACATAGTCTGTGTCTTTAAATTAGCATCATGCAAGTTTTAGATTGTTTTTGCCAGAACATAAAACTGGCTGGATAGATTTTAAAATATTTTATAGCTGTTATACTATCCAATGGATTGATCACGTATATTTAACATGATGTCCAAGAGATACCTCGGACACTATATGACTCTTGCTGTTTTACATACAAATATTTCTATTTTACTTACTTACAGCAACAAATTAATTCAAAACTTATCTTGCATACACTATTAAAATTACTTACTATGAAACTTCTCATCACACTGATGAATATAGCTTAGAAGACCGTTACTCAAAAATCATTCAAAAATTATTATACTAGCGGCAGAAAGTGCCTATTTTTTTTTCATTGAGCGCTCGTTTTTGATTGATTCAGGAGATATGTCCTCTCTACTCCACTAAATATGAAACACTTACCACATATAAGAGAATACAGGAAATACAGTAAATTTCCTTAGACGTACACTTACCACCCGTCTATGGTTTCTTATGACTTTATAATTAACCTTATATATGAACACAAATATACAATTAATATGCAAAATTACAATTAAACAAGCCAAACCAAGAATAGTCTAGTCTCCCTGAGACTGTAAATTTAAGTGTATAATACCCCTGGTAATAAAGTGAAAGATCTCCCTGAGATCTGGCTATGTGTCCCTGACACAAAACCAAAAAAAAAAATAATAATTATAATAATAATACCCCTGGTATTAAAGTGAACGATCTCCCTGAGATCTGTCTGGCCTCCCTGAGACTGTAAGGATCTCCCTGAGATCTGTGTGTTAGCCTCCCTGAGACTGTAAGGATCTCCCTGAGATCTGTGTGTTAGCCTCCCTGAGACTTTGAGGATCTCCCTGAGATCTGTGTGTTAGCCTCCCTGAGACTGTGAGGATCTCCCTGAGATCTGTGTGTTAGCCTCCCTGAGACTGTGAGAATCTCCCTGAGATCTGTGTGTTAGCCTCCCTGAGACTGTAAGGATCTCCCTGAGATCTGTGTGTTAGCCTCCCTGAGACTGTGAGGATCTCCCTGAGATCTGTGTGTTAGCCTCCCTGAGACTGTGAGGATCTCCCTGAGATCTGTGTGTTAGCCTCCCTGAGACTGTGAGGATCTCCCTGAGATCTGTGTGTTAGCCTCCCTGAGACTGTAAGGATCTCTCCTGAGATCTGTGTGTGTGTCCCAGACACGTGAATGTAAGTATCTCCCTGAGATCTGTGTATGTGTCCCAGACATGTGAATATAAGGATCTCCCTGAGATCTGTGTATGTGTCCCTGACACGTGAATATAAGGATCTCCCTGAGATCTGTGTATGTGTCCCTGACACGTGAATATAAGGATCTCCCTGAGATCTGTGTATGTGTCCCTGACACGTGAATGTAAGTATCTCCCTGAGATCTGTGTATGTGTCCCAGACATGTGAATATAAGGATCTCCCTGAGATCTGTGTATGTGTCCCTGACACGTGAATATAAGGATCTCCCTGAGATCTGTGTATGTGTCCCTGACACGTGAATGTAAGGATCTCCCTGAGATCTGTGTATGTGTCCCTGACACGTGAATGTAAGGATCTCCCTGAGATCTGTGTAATATAAGGATCTCCCTGAGATCTGGTTATGTGTCCCGGACACAAAAACAAAAATATTATAAGGATGTATGTCCCTGACACACAAATATAAGGATCGGGATTTGGCCAGTGCCCTCAGTCCGATAGATAAACCAAAAAAAGTATATCTTACCGGACAAAGGATGACCTTCCCGATCCCGGACGAGCCCCCAAATTGTAAGGAAATTTCCTCTGTCCCTTAATGCGACCGTCTTGGTTTGACTTGTAAATACTGGATCCAGGAGAGCTATTTCACAGTGAATAACTGAGACCGACACCAATGCAACTGTGAAACAACTCTGATTTTAATTGTTTAAACAAGCATATATATACGAAGATAAAAACATTAGTTACTACGATATAATTGGTTATTCTAATATTCTAATATGTAGAAAGGCGTGTTTTATAAGAAAATGCACTTAAAACGTAATATGTAAAATAGTGTTACAAAAGTCGTTCTTATGGAAAATTACAGAACTTTCAGAGACAACTTGTTGATGTTCCAGAAACCTCTGTTCTAGCCTTGGAATAGTAAGATCAGACCATTCTAATAACAATTATGCTACTGGCGTGATCTGGCCTTCCAGAAGGTGCTGCAGACATCAGCTTCTTTGACACACTGTCGGCTTTTAACCCTCACAGATCCAAATTAATCCTTTCAGATACCAACCATCTCTTAGGCAAATTAGCCTACATATTAAAATATTGCATTGTTTGGAAGTGTGATTTAATTGAATCATAGAAACATAGAATATGTCGGCAGATAAGAACCATTCGGTCCATCTAGTCTGCCAAAATATGTCTATTGCCAGTCATAGATGAGCATGGCAGGAATATTTATTATATTTTATCCCACTGTTTGATTCATCTTGAGTGGTTTATTGGCTGTCCTATACTAAGATACAATGAGGAGATTTGTGAAAAGTGGAGCATGTAAAAATAGCGTGTATAACAGATATTCCAGTTGTTGCTGCACTCTGCCAACACCAAAGGAGCAGAAATGTGCTTAAATTGAGATAATAAGCTTCACCACCCGATGGGTTGGTGAAGCACATTTTTTTAGGAAGAAAAAGTGTACGTTAAAAGTGATCTTCCTTTTTTCGGTCTGTTCCTCTGTTATAAATCCTCCCCAAAAAGAAAAGATTGAGATTTATTAAGAAAATTATGAAGAAAGGAACTTGTATTTTAATTATCTTTACAATCCTTGGTTATAATTTTACCCATGTTACGCTAAATTCCGAAATAAAAAAATAAACATTGCTGTAATAACAGTAATCCCTGAGTAGAGCCACAATACCCATCGAATAAAGGATAAAGGTAACTTACCATCAATCTGAGCTGTATTAAAGCGTTCTAACTCGCCAGGACAAATAATTGCTCTTTTTTAAGATCGAAGAAGCCAAGATTGAGATATTGATACGTCATGTGAAGATCCTGCATTTTCTTTACAACGATTACCAGATGTAATGCTTGTACCTGGAATTACTAACAGGACTTTTATACAGTTCTTAATCAGACAGGGAATTTGTGATATATACATTTGGGGATGTGGATTGCATGTAGAATTCCAAGTATTGCCCATGTGGGAAAACAAGAAATAGACTGTCATTAAATTGTAACACTTAGAGAGCCAATCATTAGTCTTAAGAAAAACGCCCATTTGGGTCACATATTTTTTGAAGTCATATTAGAAATTAATGAGTATACTCAAGGAGCTTAGTTTTGGACTACTTTATATCATACTGGTGATCAGAATAGCCCATAAATTTGGGTGAGCACAGATGTGGTCCTGAATTTCATGCCAAAATTTCAGCAGCCAAACTCCTCCAGGGTTTGGCTGACTGATATAGTAGCCTCTATCCTTACCACACACTTATATGGGGAGGTTAGAGACCCATGTTGGGAGTACTTTTGCTTTGGAGAAAGTAGCCAAAGTGCATCTAAAATAATAAAAAAAGATAAAAAAAAGATTGAAAAATAAAATATTGGTCATCTGTGAAACAAGTGAGGACTGTGTTAGCCCGGTGTGACTTGCCTTGGATTCATAGGGGAGGTCTGTACATTCTAGCACTGCTTGTTCTATATGAGGGACAGCGGCAGGATCTTTGCTGCCTCCTTATTATTAAACTTCCATCCCAAAAGGGATCCCAGTTCAGGTTACTGTGCGACAGTGGATTCCCTGGTCTGTCAACCCTGGTGTTAGAAAAGCTTAAAATGGCAAACATAGAAAACAAACAGCAGGCAGACTAGGCACAACAAGATATGGAAGATCTGGAGGGAGTAGAAGAATAAACAGTAAAACTAGAGAACTGACTGCTCAGAAGATGCAGAACATTCTAGTGGCTTTCCAAAATAAGTTAGATGACCTTGTTGGGACTACAGCTGAATACATTGAACGCTTCCCTAAAGTATTCAAAAATCTCCAAGTGAAATGTGCACAAATTGAAGCAAGAATATTTTGTATTTTTCCATTTTTTTCTCTCCTTTTTTCTATAGTATTCTATATACATTTTTATTTTTCATATTTGTAATATTCTTATATTTATTTTATTTGGCTTATTTAATATTTTATATTATTATTTTTTTAGATTTAGATTTATTAATTATTTTTATATTTTATATATATTTTAATTTATTATTATTTGTTTTCATTTACATATTTTTTCATTTTTTTATGTTCTCCCTTATATATATAGTTTTTTTCATATTTATATCTATAATTATTTTCGTATTTTTCGACATAGATGGTTTTCCCCTTAATATGTATACAGCATTGTAAGTTATGTAATTTATTAATGTAAAGGTCTGAATGTACAAGTGGCTGCAAGTATTGTAGTATTTAAGTAGTATTTTTACAATAATAATAACTTTTACAATTAAAGAGAAAATATCATATATGTTATACATGAAAACAGTAAATATCAGTGTGTCCAGTCCATATTTAAATCAATTATGAAAGTTTTGATCATGCACTTTATAGTCAGTTTTCATTGTGATAACATATTGGTATGAATTAATTATGCAATTAAATTGCAATCTTAATAAATATAACAAAAAATTTAAAATTGGGAGGGGGAGCAAAAAAAAAGGGGGAAGGGAAGTGCATCCATCCACAATAGTTTTTTTTTTCCAAATTAAATTCTAACACTATAACCAATTCTAGTATACATATTATGACACAACAATACCTAGTTATGATAATCGCGTAATAGAATAAAAATAGTTGTTTTCAAACAAATTTTTAAATACTTTTATTTCTACAAGTAATCTAATATAGTAGATTTAATGTGATCACTGTGAGTTCATCAAAAAGTTAAATGCCCCAATTTAGAGGACCCACAGTTTAGGGACACCTCTAAAAAGGAAAAAAAATTGTCCTAACTGGACTCCGTAGCTAAATCAAAATTAAAGCAAATCAGTGGCTGTTGCCACTTTAAGCAGTTTGGCTTCTGCAACAAACGGCAGCTGCAGGCAAATTTCTTAAATGGGCTATGGCCGCAAAATTGCTTAAAGAGGCAGCGGGCCACTTTAAGAAGTTTGGCGGCCATCGCCACTTTAAGAAATTTGTCTGCTACCGCCGGATACTGCGGCAGCAGTTCCGGCGTGGGATGGGAAGTGGAGGAAGAGACAGCAAGGTGAGTGAGCGATACTATACGGGGAAGGGATGGGAGGAAAGATACTATACGGGGAAGGGGGAGGAGAGATACTATACGGGCAAGGGGGGAAGAGAGAGATACTACACAGGGAAGGGGGGAGAGATACTATATGGGGAAGGGGGGAGAAATACACTACAGGGGTAAGGGGGTAGAAACTACAGGGGGAAGGGGGAGAGACACTGCAGGGGGAAGGGGCAAGAGTGACACTACAGGGGGAAGGGGGAGAGAGTGACACTAAAGGGGAAGGGGGAGAGAGAGACACTACAGGGGGAGGGGGAGAGAGATACACTACAGGGGAAGGGGGAGAGAGACACTACATGGGAAGGGGATGGTGAGAGAGACATTACAGGGGAAAGGGCGGGAGAGGCTAAAGAAATGAGAGCAAAAGAGATGCCACCGAAATGAGAGTGAGAGATACGCTACAAAAATGAGAGAGAGAGAGACGCTACAGAAATAAGAGAGACACTACAGAAATGAGAGAGAGAGCCATTACAGAAATGAGAGAGAGAGATGCTACAGAAATGAAAGCGATAGAGATGCTACAGAAATGAGAGCGACGCTACAGAAATAGAGAGAGAGAGACGCTACAGAAATATGTACACAAGGATATGTCTCACACACTGCCCTGATAAATACCTTTGCACTGGGCAATTCATATAACTTTGTGTACATACACGCCCAAGCCCCAGCCTTCCACCAGATCTTATATAGGCCTGCGTCAATCCGACCCTATGTCACTTTGTTCAGGATGATATAATATAATGAGTGGAAAGGAGTTGGCAGGAATTTGTCCTCCAATTATGATGATTTAAGTCTTGTGAAAGTTTCCTATGGTCTGCTCTACCATTTTCGAATATTAGTGCATTACGTATTATTTTTTATGGCACCTTTCCCTAGGCTGAATATTACGAGTAACATCATAGCTGAAAATTTTGTTTTTGTTTGTTTTCCGTGTGTTGAGCAACACAGCATGGGGGGAAGCAGGCTGTTTCTACAACATTGGCACAGACTGATTGCTCTTCCCCCTCGTGCCATGCTACTATATGAGCTGAACAGCCTGGTGCTCAGTGGAAAAAGTCAGCATCAACGGGTTGCTTCAGGTCTCAAGCAAATCCGGAGTACAAGTCTAGCTGATGGGGGTAAATCCTGATTTCAAATCTGGTGTCTGGGAATAAATCCTGATTTTAAATCTGGCCACTGGGGCTAAAACTTTTGTGCAAATATGGCGGCTGGGGTAAATCCTGAGTGCAAAGTGGGTACTTGGATGAGTTCCGAGTGCAAATCTGGCCTCTGGGGTAAGCTCTAAGCTTAAATCTGGCTACTGGGGGTAAATTCTGAGTGAAAAGTGGGTGCGGGGTAACTCCTGAGTGCTAATCTGGCTGATTCAGGTAATTCCTGATTGCAAAGTTGGTGCCTCTGGTAAGTACTGTAAATCTAGGTGCTGGGGAAAGTTATGTGAGTTCAATCTGGGTGTTTCAGCAAGTCCTGAGTGGTGATGTTAAGTCTGGGTCCTGGGGTTAGTCCTGTAAGTGGGTTCTTATGTCTACATATTTTTGTCCAAGTGACCTGGCCAGTTGATCATTCAAATCGGGTAAAGGAGTTTATACTTTATTTATATAGTGTGGCTCATAGGGAGGGAGACAATAATAATGTTTGTTTTAAAGTGGAGTCTATCTGTAAATAAATAATATTGTTGTACTCCTTTCAGTATTTGCTGTAAGTTTTTTTTATGCTGTCATTTTTTTTTTATTGAGAGTATTGCAGTGTAAGAGTTGAGGCTATTTGGTACAGTCCTAACTTCATCATCTGAGGAAAGGGATTTAGGAGTAATAATTTCAGAGGACTTGAAGGTAGGTAGGCAATGCAATAAGGCAGCAGGAAATGCTAGCAGAATGCTTGGTTGCATAGGGAGAGGTATTCGCAGTAGAAAGAGGGAAGTGCTCATACCATTGTACAGAGCACTGGTGAGACCTCACTTGGAGTATTGTACGCAGTACTGGAGACCGTATCTCCAGAAGGATATTGATACTTTGGAGAGAGTTCAGAGAAGGGCTATTAAACTAGTTCATGGGTTGAAGGATAAAACTTACCAGGAAAGGTTAAAGCATCTAAACATGTATAGCTTGGAGGAAAGACGTAACAGGGGGGATAGAAACATTTAAACACATAAAGGGAATCAACGCAGTAAAGGAAGAGAGTATATTTAAAAGAAGAAAAACTACCACAACTAGAGGACATAGTCTAAAATTAGAGGGGCAACAATTTAAAAGTAATATCAGGAAGTATTACTTTGCTGAGAGGGTAGTGGATGTATGGAATAGCCTTCCAGCAGAAGTTATAGAGGTAAACACAGTCAAGCATTATAAGCATGCCTGGGATAGACACAAGGCTATTCTAGCTATAAGACCGGAAACTGGGGACTAATAAAACAATTTAGAAAAATTGGGCAGACTAGATGGACCGAATGGTTCTTATCTGCCGACACATTCTATGATTCTATGAGGTTGGGAAGGACAAAAATGTTCCTTTATCTGTGTAGTAAAACATCCTTTTACCATCCCTGGGGAAGCGCTGTGGGTGGAATCTGATGCTGTGGCTAAAATTTGGAGCATAAAATATGGTGTAGTATCATTATGAGGGGTTTTAATTAGATTGGAAAAATGGAACCACTAACTGAGCCAGCGCAGACATCAAGCAGAGGGAATATTTAGGGAATATTGACCATAAAATGGATTATTTTTGAGAGAAAAAACACAGAAGGTAAGTGGAATATCTTCAAACTAACACCACAAAAATATACATATAAAAGAAGCAAACTAAAATCAATGTGGCTAACCAGTAAGGTAAATCAGGAAATAAATAAAAATAAAGTAACATTTAAACATAAAAAGCTTAGGGATCAGCAGAAGCATTTGAAAAATATAAAGTAGCCAACAAAGACTGTAAAAATGCTATAAAATTGGCTAAATTGCAGAATAAAAAAAAAATGCTTAGGAGTGCAAGAGGAATCCCCAAAAATGTTTTCTCCTTGTCATGTGAAATGGGATAGTCAGTGGTGACAGAGAGAAAGCAGAAATTGTAAATAATTTATTTTCTTCTGTTTTACCAAGGAAGAACCAGGGCAAGACTGGCCTACCGGGATACCGGGATATATCCCTGGGGCCACTGGATGCTGCATTAAATATTTCAGGCCACTGCGGCCGCTTAACTTACTGCAGCCGAATGGATGATCCGACCCCGAGACTGAGGGAGCACTGGATGTAAGATGTCATCCGGTTCTCCTAAGAATTTTAATGGTGCCTGGACCATCTGTCACGGTTATTCTGGGTTTGTGGCTGTTTTTGTCTTCAGCCTCTAGTGGCCGCTATTGTGGTGTTCCCATTCTACTCCTGTTTTCAGCTGCCTCGTTATCCTCAGCCCTTCCCTATTTAAACCTGCAGCTTATGGCAATCAGTGCCTTTGCATTGCTTTGGTTGCAGCCTGTGATAGTGCCTTGTTTCTAGTTCTAGCATTTATATTTTGATTCTTGATTTCCCGGTTCTGACTCCTGCTTGATTTTGACTCCGCTGTTTTCTGCCTGCCTCGACCATTTTTGCCTGTCTAGTGACCTTGCCTTATGAATTCCTACGTTGTACCTTGTTCCTGTTTCGTGGATGACCCGGCCTGCTGACTATCCTTCTCGTCCAGTACTCCCTGTGTATCTCTGCTTCAGTGTGCGGTTGCAGTCAGTGTTCAAGTCCTAGGTGGTCATTTACCTGAGGCTCAACCATAGGGTATAATACCATTCAGGTGAATAACACTGCTCTGTTTCCAAACATGTTGCAGTAGCTACCTGTCCTGTCTTTGTTCCAGTCTCAGTTACTTGTCCTGCCTCAGTCCCAGTCTCAGCTACCAGTCTTGTCTCAGTTCCAGTCTCTGCTACCAGTCTTGTCTCAGTTCCAGTCTCTGCTACCAGTCCTGCCTTAGTTCCAGTCTGTTACCTGTCCTGTCTCAGTCCCGGTCACAGCTACCAGTCCTTCCCAGTTATGCATCGTGGGGTGCAGACAGACCCCACACCCTGCCCTGCAATGAGACTCCTCCCTGGCCTGTAATCCCACGTTGTGACACAATCCTCCTCCCTCCAAATGAGTTAAGTTACTTATCTAACATCTCCTGTTACATACTCCAACAACCTGCAACCGAAGTCCACAAATAAATAAACATCATAATATAAAATGTAAAATGTCTTTTTTCACAGATTTTTTTTCCATATAAATACAAAAGATGAATTAATTTAAAATATTTGATGATTATCATAATTTTGCTTTGTGTGTAAACAAAAAAAAAGTCTGTATGTATATGTAAGTGTGTGACAGTGTGCCAGTGTGTTCTTGTGTCTTTAGGTGTGATGGTCTGTAAGTGTGTCTAAGTATGACTGTGTCTGTAAGTGTGACTGTGTGTCTGTAAGTGTGTCTTTGTGTCTGTAAGTGTGTCTTTGTGTCTGTAAGTGTGTCTTTGTGTCTGTAAGTGTGTCTTTGTGTCTGTAAGTTTGACTATGTGTCTGTAAGTGTGACTGTGGTCTGTAAGTGTGTCTGTGGGTGTGACTGTATCTGTAAGTGTGTCTTTGTGTCTGTCAGTTTGACTATGTGTCTGTAAATCTGACTGTGTGTCTGTAAGTGTCTGCAAGTGTGTCTGTAAGTTCTGGGGCAAGTTCTGTGAGTGCAATCTATGTGCTGGGACAAGTGCTGTGAGTGCAATCTGTGAGCTGGGGTAAGTCCTGTTCTGGGGTTAGTCCCGTGAGTTCAAGTGTACCTGTGTGTTCCTCTGTCTTTAAGCGTGACTTTGAGTGTGTCTTTGTGTCTGTAAGCTTGTCTGTGGGTGTGACTTTTTCTGTAAGTGTGACTGTGGTCTGTGTGTCTGTGAATTGAACTGTGTGTCTGTAAGAGTTGGGGCAGGTACTGCGAGTGCAATCTATGTGCTGGGGTAAGTCCCGTGAGTGCAATATAAGTGCTGGTGCATGTCACGTGAGGTCAATCTGTATGCTGGGGCAAGTTCTGTGAGGGCAATATATGTGCTGGGGCAAGTCTTATGAGTGCAATCTATGAGCTGGGGTAAGTCCTTGGTGCTGGGGCAAGTCCTATGAGTACACTCTAAGTGAAGGGGTAAGTCCTGGGTGTTTGGACAAGCCCTGTGAGTGCATTCTTAGTGCTGGGGCATGTCATGTGAGTTCAATATGCATGCTGTGGTAAGTGTTGGGTGCTCGGGCACGTTCTGTGAGTGCAGTCTCTGTGCTGGGGCAAGTCCTGTGAGTGCAATATAGGGGACTGGGGTAAGTCCTGGGTGCTGAGGCCAGTCCTATAAGTGCAATCTTGGTGCTGGGGTAAATCAATATAGCCACCCAGTATGTTTACAAGGTTATATATTACACACTGCCCTGATATATACCCCTCATCAGGACAACATATGCCCCCAGTATGTACACAAGGTTATGTCACACACTGTTATGGGCACATGCAGAAATGACAGTTTTGATTCCCCCCCCCCCCCCCCCCCCCTTCTTCCACCTCGTTACTTACAGTGGAATATTTTATAGCTTCTACTGTGTGTTCTTTCTGTTATCAAACTGGCTTCACTCCCAGCTTCGCAAGTAAAATGTTTAGACTATAGATGCCATTTTGTCCTGCCAGGCCAGGACATGGGCCTCATTAATTTGTCATGGCCTTGACTATTTGACAAGAAATCAAGACTTAAGGTTCATTAATATTTTCTTGATTGACCGAGATTTACCCCAAAGTAAACCATAGTTACCTGTTTAATGCATCATATGATATTTGTCCTGCCCATAAATGAACGGAAGCAAGGTTATCTAAAATCTATATAAACATCAATTATCAGTCAGGTGACACATAATGAGGAGACTATGTTGATGCGACAGCATTAACACAAGAATGAGAGATTAGCCTGTAAAAAAACAGGAGGGTATGTGATTTTATTTTCCCTATTTCAAGCACATAAATTTAACTTTTACTCTGCTTTTATTATGAATTATTAATCTGTTTTTATTCATTGTCTAAATTTATTTATAATCAATACAATATTTTAAAAAGACAAAAGGTTATTGCTTCCAACTCCCAATTTGTATTGTATTCTCAATTATGTATAAATTGAAATAGATAAACCTGCTGATCTATATAATATTGTTGTTAAAAGATATGTATGGTTAGCCCTGCTATATTCTAAACTATTAAGACGTTATGGACAGAAATAGGGTACTAAACGGTTACAACACCCTGCCTTTAAATATACGCCTTCACAGGGTTATATTCATGTTACCTTGTGTACAAACTGGGGCCTATGCATTGTTCTGTCTATGGGGCATGTATCAGGCAGTGTGTGAGCTATTACCTTATGTACATACTGGGGCTATATATTGCCCAGTGCATGGTGATATATCAATCTCCATACATAATACACTCTTCAAATGTGCCTTAAAATGCATGGTTTTCCTTTTTATGAACAAGAAAATAATGTGATGCTATGGGGCTGGTATAATGATGCAATTCAATGGGGCTGGTATACAGTTATTTCCAGGGCTGGTTTTTATCCCCACTGGGAAGAACCAATGGACAAAAACCTGCAAGCTACGTTTACAGAACAGTCACAGCACACATGTGGTTGGCTGACACAATTAAATAGTGTTAAAATAGACAAAGCCCCGGGCTGAATACTATAGACCCATGGGTACTTAAAGAGCTAAGCCAGGTTCTGGCCGACTGTTATTTTTTTATTTTCATGGATTTTTTATTTTAGGCATGGTAACCACAGATTGGGGTAACACTTATGTGATGTTCATATTTAAAAAGGGATCGAAATCCCAGCCGGGCAATCACAGACCTGTAAGCTTGGCATCTGTGGTGGGGAAACTGTTTAAAGGGTTGATAAGGGAATATATTCAATATTTCATATTGGACAGGAATCTCATTAGCAGGAGCCAACATGGCTGTGTGAAAGACAGATCTTGTCAAACTAACTTAATTACATTCTATTAGGAGGTGAGTAAAAAATATAGATATGGGTATTGCAGTGGATGTGATATATTTAGACTTTGCTAATGCATTTGGTACAGTTCCACATAAATGATTACTGTAAAAATTTACTGAAATAGGCTTAAGGCCAGAGGTTTGTTTGTGGATTGGCAATTTGTTTAAATACAGAATGCAAAGGGTAGTGGAAAATGGGAAGTTCTCAAATTGGACATATGTGATAAGTGGAGTACCTCAGGGTTCTGTTCTGGGTCCTCTTCTTTTTAGTTTGTTTATTAATGATCTCCCAGAGGGAATAGGGAGCCAGGTCTCGATGTTTGCCAATGACACAAATTTAACTAGGGTAATACAGCCTGAAGAAGATGTTTATTTGCTACAAAAGGATTTGGACAAATTTGGTAATTGGGCAGATAAATGGCAAATTCGGTTCAATGTAGACAAATGTAAAATTATAAATTTGAGAAAGTGCAGAGGATGGCTACAAAATTTATAAGGTGAATGGAAGGTTTTAGTTATGAAGAAAGGCTGGAAAAGTAACATTTGTACACGCTAGAGAAACGGCAAGTTAGAGGGTAAATGATAATGTTATATAACTATGTACAGGGCCCATACAAAGGGCTTTCTAATAACCTGTTCATTAACAAGTCAGAGATTTCAGCCTAAGTTGATAAGAAGTTTACTTTATTTCTTTTGAAATAAGCAGTTTGTCAGGGTCTTTACCAGGTCAGGTAGGAGTTTAAGTGCAGGGATAGTAGAGGTGTCTAGTTGCATGTTAAATATTGTGCAAAGGGAGAACAGATAAAGAAACAGAGCTAGGTATTGGAATAAAGACTGAAGGAGAGACAAGAGGGAATTTAGCAAAGAACTGCAGAATAGGAAAAGGGTATGAGTAGGAACTGCAGTAAGAACAAAGAGCTATAGTAGGGACTGTAGACAAAGCAAAGGTAGGGGTGAGGCCTTAGAAGGGTAACTAAGCAGGTACACCCTGGAGAGGGTGACTAAGCAGGAACACCCTGGAGAGGGTGACTAAGCAGGAACACCCTGGAGAGGGTGACTAAGCAGGAACACCCTGGAGAGGGTGACTAAGCAGGAACACCCTGGAGAGGGTGACTAAGCAGGAACACCCTGGAGAGGGTGAGAAATGAGAAGGGTAGCTTAAAGGGAATAACTTAGCTGAAGAGATCTTGATGAACTCAGAGGGTCTCAGGAGATGCTGAAAATCATCTACTGAGATGGTTGAGCCACTCAGGTTCAGATTCCCAGTTCCTGGACAAGGTCACAATACAAATGGGCTTTAAGGAGCGTATCAGGAACAGAAGCAGCAGCTCTCAGAAATCAGGCATCCAACTTCAATGCAAAAGCCCTGTTTGCCAGAAACTGCAGCTATTTAACCTGGGTGTGAGAAAAAGGTAACGAGCCCACCTGACACCAAACAGAGGGGAAGGAATACAAGCAAAGTAAGGTAGGGAGACCTCTAGAGGAGGCAGGAGGAATAAAAGCACATAAATAATGACTTTTAAATGCATGAGTCAGAAGGTCAGTGTTGAACCCTGACACAGTTTGTTTTCTGTATATATTACCTGTTTTAAAAGTCATTAGCATGTCTAATGAATGTATCATGTTTTCTCTCTTGTATAACTCTTTTGAGGTTTTCCAGGTCTTGTTTTAGTTTGTTCTCATGTTGTTTAAAATCTTTCTCTTCCTGAAATTTCTTAATATTGACTAGTTCTGAGTCTAATGTATTATTGATTTCAGCTGGTCTTAGCACCACAAGTCTTGGTCATCATGGAACAGGGACCAGCTGGACGGACTCCCTGGTACACAGCTACTTGAAACCAATAACTGTAGAACCTAAACCATGTGGCTAAAACCAACCACAGGTTCCCACCAGTGTGGAACTTATAAAGCCTGGAACGTCATGACAACTTTCAAAAACTTCAGTAACTCATCCAATACAACGACCTATGAAATCAAAACATTCATCGACTGCAAATCCAATTTTGTAGAATACATGGCCACATGCCAATGTGGAATGATTTACATAAGAAAGACAATTAAAGAACTGAGAAGGAGAGTACTGAAACACATTAACGTTACACTGATAACAAAACACGTAAATGCCTACCATAACGGAGACCCAAAAGTTCTAACATTCAAAGTTCAAACATTCAAAATCTCCCCCTTACCTAGAGGAGGGGATACTAGCAAACCATTACTGCAGAAAGAATCGTTTTGGATTTTTCAACTAAAATCATTATCTCCATAAGGACGGGATGACATATTCTCCTTCAGTCCATTCATCACATTTTCCTTGCAAGCTTCTCCCTTACCCCACCATCCCTATCAACAATATTAACTAACAACCACCCCCACCCCCCCAAAAAAAAATGGGAATGAACAATGGTTAAAGCTTTAATATTAATCATATTAATGACCTCCTTATATGTCATGAATTGTAATGAAAATGGACCCCAGAAATACCTTATATAGAGGACACATAAGCTCCAGGTACCCACCAATGGTCACCTAACATATAACCAATGAGCTAATTAGCTACCACTTAAGTGGTTAATATGAATAACAAGGAGTTAATAAGCTGTCCCTTAAGTGGATAATAAAAATAACAATAATTTAATTAGCTGTCCCTTAAATGGTTAATACGAGCATCAATGGGTTAATCGGCTATCCTTCAACGTGTAAATAAGAACAACAAACCCCACATCAGACAAGTAGATACAACTGTTTTATTGAGAGGAAATAAGCATTCAATGTTGTCTATTCACTATGTTTATCTTGGATGCAGTGTGGCCAGACATACAAATAATTGCAACAATATTCTATAACAAATGTTACTTTCACCTCTTTTCGAAGAGGCTAAAGCCAAGATATAGAACTGATGCATATATCCGAATCCTCAACATGCCCACTAACAGCCAATTGGCTGCCGCCGAGATAGAGGAGGACCAAACAGATGCAAGAACAGGGACATTTAAACAGCTACATTGTGACTCATTCTCGAGATTCTAAAGAACTTTCCCACGCTGTGTAAAATGACACAGAGCACTCTGATTGGTTTGATTTCAAACCAACCAATCAGAGTGCTGTGACAGGTAAATGGAGGGATTTACCTGTCAGTCTCTTCATTTACCTGTCAGAGCACTTTGATTGGTTGGCTCAAACCAACCAATCAGAGTGCTCTGAGCTTAATTGCAGGGTGGGCCAAGGCTTTATAAGCCTTCCCCCGCCCTGCAGAGCTCAGTCTGCACAGGGCCCTCCATGGGCGAAGATGGATTATTTTTTACCCAGTTCCTTTTTTTTTTTTTAACAGTTGTATTATGGTTTTTTATTTGCCCTTCTTTGAGGCTAAAGAAAGAAAAAAGAAGACATCAAATAGTAAGTGTGATTTTTTTTTTTTACATGTTAGTTTATTGCCCACCCCCTCACTATTATTAGGTCAGTGGGGGTCGGTAGGCATTTTTTTGGGGGGGAGGAAGTGACTAGGGGCTGGGCACCCCAAGTCACTTTATTTGTGGTCCCCACCCGCCGCTCATGGGTGGGGACCGGGGGAGGGGACACTAGGCACTGCACTCGTATAAGAGCTATTGAACCCTTCCTTGCAGTAGAACACTGCTTAGTCATTGAACTGGTTGCAGAAGCACTTTTGTGATGTGCGTATCACTGTAGTCATTGGTTGGCAGTGACTCATTATTATTATATGGTCCCCCCCCATCGCTAATGGGTGGGGACAGGGGGGGACACTAGGTCCCCCCCCTCATTATTATTTTAAAGTTCCCACCCGCCGCTCATGGGTGGAGACCGGTGGGGTCACTAGGTCTCCCCCTCATTATTATTTTAGGGTCCCCATCCGCTGCAAGTACAGCAGACAATCAGGCACCATGTTACAATAGAAAAACACCCAGTAATACAGTACATTCATCCCCTCTGCGTGGGAGATAATTGAGTTAAACTTTGTATCCGCTCAATTATCTCCAGACTAAAAAATATACTTTTTCACATTTATTATAACTTCAAAACTATGCATGGGATTTCAACAAAAGTTACATTTTCATAATCAATCCATTCATGGGAACAACATATACAAAAATGGCACGAATTGGACCAGGGGTTCAGAAGTTAGTAAAAATGTGCATATGACCGACTGTTCTTATGTAGGAAACCACACGAATAGTCTCTGTTCTCAGTTCTTATGCAGCAAATATATAGCTTAACAAGGGGGTTTTGTTACAGTGGGAAACTAGATACATCTTTTATGGTGACAATCCCTTCAGGAAACACATCATTTGGTATGGCAGGTACATTGACGATTTGCTTTTGGTATGGGATGGGGAACAAGAACTTTTTCAAAAAAATTTAGAGTACGTAAACACAAATTAACTTAATTTGAAGTTTACTATTGATTACAATAAACAATGCATCAACTTTTTGGATTTATAATTGACAGGAAATTAATGTGGAAATAATATAGACACAACACATTTTAGGAAAGACACAGCAGGCAACACTATTTGCTTAGCTACTAGTTGTCACTACCAAACATACCTTTAACCCCTTCGCGACCTTATGACGAGTTAAATCGTCATAAGAGTCGCAGCATTAGCGACCTTATGACAAGTTAACTCGTCATGCAGTCTAGCAGGCGGTGTGCTCCGTGTGCACCGCCAACTAGTCTGCAACGGGTCCAGGACTAAGCCTCGCACCCGAGGCAAAGCTCCAGGACCCGATCGGTGGATTTTTGGGCATGTGATCGCAGTGATTGAGTGATCACAGCGATAACATGCAAATTAGATGCAAAGTCACACACTGACTTTGCCTCTAATTCACTCTCTGTGCTACACGTTCTTATAGTGAAGCACAGAGAGTGACCTGTAAATAAAAATAAATAAATAACATACACCGAGGTAAAAAAAAAAATAAAAAAATTAACCCTTTCATTGCTGATCAGTTTTTAACTGTGATCAGTTTCCTTCCAGTTTATGGCCCTCATTTAGTTTTTTTTAACACATTTTTTTATTTTTACAATTTATAAAGTTTTTTTTTAATAAATAAAGGTAATTTTAATATATTTATTTAATAAAATGTAACCCCTGCATGCCTGTTGCATGATTTTTACGGATCTGACATCGAACTCTTCAGAGTTTTTTTTCTGTCTTTTTTGTTTATGGGGGTTTGGGAACCAATATTTTTCTTTTTTATTAGTTAGTTAATTAGGGGGATTAGTGTTGCACTAGTTGTGTGGCTTATTATTGGGAGAATAATGGGGAAAACCTTTTTTTTCCTCATAAATTTCCTCTTTTATATGTATTTTTTAATACTAAAATGTAAATCATTTTTATGTATAGGGTATCAAAAGAAAGAAATAAAAAAAACTGTCCTTTAAAAAACAACATATAACTTGTATGGGTACGTTAAATGAGATAGAGGAAAATTATGTTTCAAAAACCGCATATTAAAAATTGAAAAACGCTCTGGTCCTTGGCCCAGGAAAATCCCTGGTCCCTAAAGGGTTGAAGGCAGGCCCGGACTGACCATCGGGCACACCGGGAAAATGCCATGGGCCGAGGTCCCAGAATCTCCCCTGCCGGTCTATGCAGGGCCGGCACTATCCGACCGCCGGCCCCGCTGTTTGACATGAAGGGCCGGTGAGGACATCAAAGATCTCCCTCACCGGCCCACATGCCTTCAAATGCTATGTGGACAGAGTGTATGAGCAGCAAAAAAGGAAAAATGTAGACAAAATGGAAAAAATATACAGAATGAAAAAAATGAGGAAAATATGAACAAAATCACAGTGGGAACAAAGCAATAAAAAAATGGAAAAGAAAGAGATGAAGTGGTTACACAAAGGGCTCAAAAATGGCAAAAATACAGTATAAGCTTAGTAAATTTGACGGTTTTATTTGACTCTCAGATATGAAGTGCAGGATGCAAATGTAATATTTAACACCAACAAATTGCAGTATTTAAAAATGCCTAGATGTTGCCCACTGAGCTAACAGAACAGGATTAAAGTTATGGGCCTGGCACACATGCAGTTGCAAGTGCACTGCAGTCTCTGTGGCACTGGGCTCAGGGCAGGGTACAAATATGTAGTATAGCACCCACTAAAATAATCACTGTAATTTGAATAATCGCTGTAGGATTATGCCCCTCAATATGCCAGGATTATGCCCCTCAATATGCCAGTATTATGCCTCTCAATGTGCCAGGACTTAGCCACCCAATATGCCAGGATTATTATGCCACTCAATATACGAGGATTTTCCCACACAATATGCCAGGATTATGCCCCTCAATATGCCAGGATTATGCCCCTCAATATGCCAGGATTATGCCTCTCAATATGCCAGGACTTAGCCACCCAATATGCCAGGATTGTTATGCCACTCAATATGCCAGGATTATGCCCCTCAATATGCCAGGATTATGCCCCTCAATATGCCAGGATTATGCCTCTCAATATGCCAGGACTTAGCCACCCAATATGCCAGGATTGTTATGCCACTCAATATGCCAGGATTATGCCCCTCAATATCCCAGGATTTTGCCCCTCAATATGCCAGAATTATGCCCCTCAATATGCCAGGACTTAGCCACCCAATATGCCAGGATTATTATGCCACTCAATATGCCAGGATTATTATGCCTCTCAATATGCCAAGACGTAGCCACCCAATAGGCCAGGATTATTGTGCCACTCAATATGCCAGGATTTTCCCACACAATATGTCAGGATTATTATGCCTATCAATGTGCCAGGATTTAGCCACCCAATATGCCAGGATTATTATGCCACTCAATATGCCATGATTTTCCCCCACAATATCCCAGGACTTTGCCCCTCAATATCCAAGGGCTTTGCCCCTCAATATCCCAGGACTTTGCCCCTCAATATGCCAGGATTATGCCCCTCAATATGCCAGGATTTAGCCACCCAATTTGCCAGGATTATTATGCCACTCAATATGCCAGGATTTTCCCACTCAATATGCCAGGATTATTATGCCACTCAATATGGCAGGATTTTCCCACTCAATATGCCAGGATTATTATGCCTCTCAATATGCCAGGATTTTCCCACCCAATATGCCAGGATTATTATGCCCCTCAATATGCCAGGATTATGCCCCTCAATATGCCAGGATTTTCCCACCCAATATGCCAGGATTATTATGCCACTCAATATGCCAGGATTTTCCCACACAATATGCCAGGATTATGCCCCTCAATATTCCAGGATTATTATGCCTCTCAATATGCCAAGACTTAGCCACCCAATATGCAAAGATTATTATGCCCCTCAATATGCCAGGATTATGCCTCTCAATATGCCAGGATTATGCCTCTCAATGTGCCAAGACTTAGCCACCCAATATGCAAGGATTATTATGCCCCTCAATATGCCAGGATTTTCCCACCCAATATGCCAGGATTATTATGCCACTCAATATGCCAGGATTATTATGCCTCTCAATATACCAAGACTTAGCTACCCAATAGGCCAGGATTATTGTGCCACTCAATATGCCAGGATTTTCCCACACACTATGCCAGGATTATTATGCCTATCAATGTGCCAGGACTTAGCCACCCAATATGCCAGGATTATTATGCCACTCAATATGCCAGGATTATGCCCCTCAATATGCCAGGATTTAGCCACCCAATTTGCCATGATTATTATGCCACTCAATATGCCAGGATTTTCCTACTCAATATGCCAGGATTATTATGCCCCTCAATATGCCAGGATTATGCCCCTCAGTATGCCAGTATTATGCCTCTCAATGTGCCAGGTCTTAGCCACCCAATATGCCAGGATTATTATGCCACTCAATATGCCAGGATTTTCCCACCCAATATGCCAGGATTATTATGCCACTCAATATGCCAGGATTATTATGCCACTCAATATGCCAGGATTATTATGCCTCTCAATATACCAAGACTTAGCTACCCAATAGGCCAGGATTATTGTGCCACTCAATATGCCAGGATTTTCCCACACAATATGCCAAGATTTTGCTCCTCAATATGCCAGGATTATGCCCAGGGCTGTCTTTAATAGTGATTGGACCCTGGGCAAGCATTTGCTTGGGCCCCCTGGACCCTGCCTCCTCCCCTGCATGCAATCCCGCCATCCATCGCAATGTTTCCCCCCCACCACACACACACACAAAAAAAACATAAAAATAAGCACGCACACAATTGTACTTTTCTTGCAGTGAGTATTTTTATTGCATTTTATAAAATGTGTATATTACGTGTATAATTGCAGTGTGTAAACTGTATATTTGGATACAAAAAGTGTATATATGGCTGCAATATGTATACCATCTTACTATGCAACACTGCACTACAACTACACAGATATTAGAGAGCACTTACATATGTTCATATATATTTATAAATATCTATACACATTTTGCTCTCTCTCACTATATGCATTTATACTTATATGAACTTCTTAATATTATATTCAACTATTTTCATATGTAATAAAAATGTTATTGAAGAGTTGCATTTCTTGTTTTTATTCCCTTTTTCTGCACCCACATTGCACCTAAAGGACTTGACACAGCCCCATAGAGTATCCACAGCACTTGTCATGCACCTATATTGCACCCACAGCACTTGTCATGCACCTATATTGCACCCACAGCACTTGTCATGCACCTATATTGCACCCACAGCACTTGTCATGCATCTATATTGCAACCACAGCCAGGGGCGTTGCTAGGCTCAAAAATGATCTGGGGCTATAGCCCACAGCTTTAATAATACTTAAAATACAATGATGTCTCATGATCGATAGGTAGACAGACAGAGGTACAGAATGCATAGGTATAGATATAGGATAGATGTAGATAGATATAGGTACATGATGATGCATGAGTACATATATGATACAGATGCATATATAGATACAGGATGCATAGGTACAGATTTAGGCTATATGGACAGGTACAGGATCCATAGGTACGGATATAAGCTATATGGACAGACACAGGTGCAGGATGCACAGGTACAGATATAAGATACAGGTATAGTAATGCATAGGTAAAGGTATAGATATAAGATAAAGGTATAGGATGCATAGGTACAGGTGTGGTCAGTCTTAAATATCCTAATATCTAGGATAACCTTATACCTGTCCCACGCATGTTTAAACTCCTTCGCTGTATTAACCTCTACCACTTCTACTGGAAGGCTATTCCATGCAAGCACCACCCTCGCAGCAAAAAAATATTACGTTTATAATCACAAAACAAAACCTGTAAAATATTAAATATTTCCAGCCTTTTCAAAAGCTTGAGGTAGACCCCAAATAGATGTATATAACTAGTTGAATTTATGCCAGGGCTTGACAAACTTAACTGAGTTTTAGGAGCCAGTGAAAAATCTAGGAGCCAGACAACAGCACATACACACAATCACATGCAGTCATATACAGACACACATACACACTCATACATGCAGTCAGTCACATAAACACACACTCATACATACAGTCTGTCACATTCACTCGTACATGCATACATAGTCTGTCACATACACTCATACATACAGTCTGTCACATACACTCATACATACAGTCTGTCACATACACTCATAAATACAGTCTGTCACATAGACACACACTCATACCGTGTCAGATACACTTATACATACAGTCTGTCACAGAGACACACTCATACATACATACAGTCTGTCACAGACACACACTCATACATACATACAGTCTGTCACAGACACACACACATACAGTCTGTCACAGACACACACTCATACATACAGTCTGTCACAGACACACACTCATACATAGTCTGTCACAGACACACACTGATACATACAGTCTGTCACATAGACACACACTCATACATACAGTCAGTAACATAGACACATACATTCATAGAGTCAGTCACATAGACACACACACACATACAGTCTGTCACACAGATACATACATACATACACTCTGTCACTTAGACACACACACTCATACATAGTCTCACACATACATAGTCTATCACATACATACGTACAGTCTGTCACACACATACAGTCTGTCACATACACTCATACAGTGTCAGATACACTTATACATACAGTCTGTCACAGAGACACACTCATACATACATACAGTCTGCCACAGACACACACTCATACATACATACATACAGTCTGTCACAGACACACACACATACAGTCTGTCACAGACACACACTCATACATACAGTCTGTCACAGACACACACTGATACATACAGTCTGTCACATAGACACACACTCATACATACAGTCAGTAACATAGACACATACATTCATAGAGTCAGTCACATAGACACACACACATACAGCCTGTCACACAGATACATACATACATACATACAATCTGTCACATAGACACACACACTCATACATAGTCTCACACATACATAGTCTGTCACATACATACGTACAGTCTGTCACACACATACAGTCTGCCACATACACTCATACATACATCCAGTCTGTCACATACACTCATACAAGTGGTGCATTTAAAAAAAAATAAAAAAAATGTTGCTCAATATGTCCCCCCTCCCTGCTGCTATATCTCATTGCAGGGAAGGGGGCATTTCCGTTCCGCACAGACCATCACTAACCATCATTTGTCAGGGTTAACTTCTCCATAATATGCCAGGGTTATTTATCCATCATTTGCCAGGGTTAATTTCCCCACCATTTGCCAGGGTTAATTTCCCCACCATTTGCCAGGGTTAATTTCCCCACCATTTTCCAGGGTTAATTTCTCCATCATTTGCCAGGGTTAATTTCTCCATCATTTGCCAGGGTTAATTCAGACATCATTTGCCAGGGTTAATTCATACATCATTTGCCAGGGTTAATTCATACATCATTTGCCAGGGTTCATTTATCCATCATTTGCCAGGGTTCATTTATCCATCATTTGCCAGGGTTAATTCATACATCATTTGCCAGGGTTAGTTCATACATCATTTGCCAGGGTTCATTTATCCATCATTTGCCAGGGTTATTCTGCCCATTAATGTCACCCTCCCTCCACCCCCTTCCCCAGTACTCACCTGTTGGTGATATTTATATAAAAATACATGGAGATCCTACCTTGTGCAGCCTGTTCCTGGATGGGAGGTAAGTGGCAGGTCATAGAGGAGGCTTTTCTGCAGCCCCTGGAGCAGAGAGCAGCCTCTCCACAGCAGCACAGCATCCCTCGTGGTCTGTGCTGTGAGAGAGGACACGTGGGTTCCTGCCGGTCACATGGGTTGGGGGTGGGGTTATCATAGTGACAGAGCAGGAAGCAGGGGAAGCTTCACATACTCGGGGCTATGGTCAGGAGACTCGGGGCTCCAGCCCCAGTAGCCCCCCCCTAACGACGCCTCTGCCCACAGCACATGGCTTGCACTCATTTTGAACCCACACAATTGTGCATGCTACAGTGTAAATTTGCCCCACAGAACATACCACAGTTTCACTTTGTTCCACTGAACTGCCCATGCAGAAAAAATCCACACTGTCACTTTCCCCCATAGTACATGTTATTTTTCCCCACAGAACATGTCACAGTCACGTTGTCATTGCATATGCAACAGGCAGTCTGCCTGTTAAAATATGACACCGTTTGTCCATTAAATATGCCACAGTCAATATGCCCATCAATATGCCAGTATTATTTTGCCATTAATATGCCAGACATTTTTCCCATTAATATGCCAGTATTATCGTCGCATCCAGTGGATGCGGCTTGCCGGAAAAAAGCGTTCACAAGCGCAATGCGCTGTGAACGTGGCAAGCAGGGGCTGGGGGCCCACGGGACAGCTGCCTTGGGGCCCCCCAGGAGTAACTGGGCCCAGGGCAGCTGCCCCGTTTGCCCCACGTTAAAGACGACCCTGATTATGCCACTCAATATGCCAGGATTTTCCCACACAATATGCCAGGATTAAGCCCCTCAAAATGCCAGGATTATGCCCCTCAATATGCCAGGATTATGCCTCTCAATATGCCAGGATTTAGCCACCCAACATGCCAGGATTATTATGCCACTCAATTTGCAAGGATTTTCCCACCCAATCTGCCAGGATTATGCCCCTCAATATGCCACGATTATTATGCCTCTCAATATGCCAGGACTTAGCCACCCAATATGCCAGGACTATTATGCCACTCAATATGCCAGGATTTTCCCACACAATATGCCAGGATTATGCCCCTCAATATGCCAGGATTATGCCTCTCAATGTGCCAGGATTTAGCCACCCACTTCCTCCCCCCTTCCTACTTACTTACCTCCTCGCTGCTGCTCTTTCTCCTGGTGCTGCGGGTCCAAGGCTGTGAGGGAAGCGTCGCGCATTCAATAAAGTTTGTTTTAAAAAAAGTTTAAACAAACTTTATTGAATCTGCATCGGCTGGAGGGGAGCGCACAGTGCTTCCCTCACAGCCACGGACCTGCACCGGGAGACAGAGCAGCAGCGAGGAGGTAAGTAAGGGGGAAGGGGAGGTTTTTTTTTCACGGTTCTGGCGCCCCCTGCTAAGTTGCACCCTAGGCGGCTGCCTAGGTCGCCTTACAGGTGGCGCCGGCCCTGCCGAACCCCGAACTCCAACACGAACATACGGTGGAATGTCTGTGTTCTGGTCCGGGGTCCAAAAAACGTAATGTTCGGTACGAACCCGAACAGTGCAGTTTTGGTTCGCTCAACACTACTCATAACCCCGGAGTCACGTCCTTCCTGAATAGGCCCCGGAGGCCTGTTCAATCTACGCCAGCAAACTCACAAATGGAGCTTTCAGAGGACTCCATTTCATCATCAGGAGACACAGTGGGTACCCAGAAGATCTCCAACCATACAGCACCACTGCATAGCAATCCAGATGATGCCACCTCGACAAAGGGGGATCTCAAAAAATTATTCATCAATATCCAAGAAATCTGGAGGAACATTATCATGGGTTTCAACACAGAGCTGTTGATCCTGCAGCAATGGATCTCTGTACTTGAAGGCGCCTCGATGAGCATGCAACAACACCTTACAAACCTTAAGGAGAACTCAAGCATCAATGAGCTGCTGACCACGCAAGTGTGCAATATACAGAGGCAAGTCTCTTTATTGGTTCTGTTTTACAAAAGTCTCAAAGAGCTCCACGTGACGCACCCTGAGATGTTGCTGTCTTCCTCGGTTTCCCCACAGACAAATCAGCGCTCCTCTACATTGGGCGCAAACGTGGTGCTATTGAATTTAAAGGATCACACATTTCAATATATAAAGATCTTGCACCAGCCACAATACTTTGGCGTGGATCCTGGAGACCTCTCACCACACATCTGCAGCAAATCGGTGTAAAATATAGGTGGGGCTCCCACAATTGCTTACCATGACCACTGAAAATAAAATGTTGTCCATCGACAACCCAGCAGCTATCGAGACTTTCCTATGGGACTTGGGGCTTCCTGCTATAGACTCAACCCAGACATCGGATACCGGCCCTGCAGACCATGCGGCACAGATCCAAAGTGGACCCTAGGCACACTGTGTAGGATGTAGTGGACAGTCTGCCTTTGGGAATATTCTCTCCCTTTTTTAATTGCATCAAAACTCTTTGTTGCCCCCAGGGCATTAAGCTAGCTCATTTTCGAGGGAGTATATTTTCTGGCCACCAAAAGTGTGGGCCAGCGCCCATCTTTTTGTGCAGCTCCCTCTGGATGCTGCCAGCATGCCTCACTTGGGATGCCATCTCCCTGTTGTGTCTTTCTCCTGACTTATACTTATCCCTAGCTCCACTTTCCCCTTTATTATTTGTTTTTCCCACATTACTTCCTTCCCCTTTTATTTTGTAGTTTTTGTCAGTGTGGATTTGCACTACGGAGTCCAACCGTGAACATTACCTGGTACTGTTCATACCGTTGGGGTTCGGGGTTCACTCATACTGTTGTTTATATAGCTCTATTATTATCTCTATGTATCTAATTTTCATTATGAGAAGGCACTGCTGATGTTCTACATATTGTAAGGCTAATGCATCAGCTGGGTAATGGTGCAACTACCCTTTTCTACGATTTCACAATTTATCACGATGATGCACCATCACTTACAGTTTTATTATTGTTGCTATAATTAGTCCGGATCTGCCCTCGGGGGTCTGATCTGGACTACTATTTGTCATTATTTTTGCAGTCGCTGTTCAGAGTTTTATCCTATTATTATACATGTATCTCTTAATCTTCACTACTCGAATATGAAGGTATACCACCGCTTAAGGTTTTCTTATACATATGAGTGATGTGACCTTCTTCTTTAGTCTTCTTTTACTATTATTCTTAACATACACACAGAGAGATGTGATACGTAACCCATTGTGCAATTTGAATTTCTTCATTATTGTATGTATTTATACTACGGTTTACTAGATGACAAATTTCAATGGCGTACATTCTGATACAGCATGTTGTAATATCAATTTATGATGCCAATAAAAACTTTAATTTAAAAAAAATATGACTGGCAAATGATGGGAAAAATATGACTGGCAAATGGGAAGAAAAACACTGGAAGATGGGCAAAGTATGACTGGCAAATGGTGGGCAAAATATTATTGGCAAATGGGAAAAATAACACTGGAAAATGGGCAAAGTATGACTGGCAAATGGTGGGCAAAATATGATTGGCAAATTGTTAGCAAAATATGACTGGCAAATGGTGGGCAAAATATGACTAGAAAATGATGGGCAAAGTATGACTGGCAAACGGTGGGCAAAATATGACTGACAAATGGTGGGAAAAATGACTGGCAAATGATGGGCAAAATATCACTGGCAAATAATGGGCAAAATAACACTGGCATGGGCAAAATAACACTGGTAAGGGATGAAATGTAATTGATTTCGACTATTTCAACGAATTCTCCAACCTTATACTATTGAAATGAGGCCATTTTCGTCCTTTGTTGCATTCATTTCACCATTCAATTCATATGAATGAACATTTCACCTATGTTCATTCAATACATAGTATAAGGTTGGGGAATACGGATGAAAAAGAGACAAATTTCAACATCTCAGTAACATAAGGTGGGGGATGAAATTAGAATGAAATTAGAAGTTCAAAAAGTTCAACTCTTTCAACATAATTCTCCAATAGATGAATTATTTTCCATTCGTACGAATATAACAAAATGAAAATAATGAACAAATTTCAACCATATTAAAATTAAATAAGTATAAAAATGTATGCATTTATATGTAAAATATATTTAATTTACTAACAAATATCAGGTTTGAAGCTTCTAATGATACTCCCACTCAGCTATCAGCATTTATCTAGAACCTGGGAGGAGGAACAAATAAATACATTTTAAAGTGTTTCAAAAACACAAAAGGAAAGAAAAATAAACATAATTTTAAAGCAAAGTCTTTCAAATTCAGAGGCATGTGATATGGGTGCGCACAAAAGTTTAATGCTTTAATTGTCTGAAATATGCTTGGGGCAAATGTTTGTATGTGGATTTGAAACTGTCTGCATGATAGAATGCAAAGAGTAGTGATAAATAGGACAGATGTGATAAGTGGAGTACCTCGGGCCCACCTTGAATCTGCAGTACGATTATGGCCTTCCTTTCTAAAAAAAAAAAATACATTGTTGAACTGGAGAAAGACCAGAGAATGACTACAAAACTAATAATGGGAATGGGAAGTTTTAGTTATGAAGAAAGGCTAAAAAAAAGTTACATTTGTACATGTTAAAGAAGTGGAAGCTTAGAGATGCTTTTGAATACATTAGATACCTATGGGTCTTGGGTACTTTTTTAAAAAGAAGCAGCACATAGAGGGCTATGTATGTTAGTATATGGCATTACTATTTATTTAGTGCTTTTTTATCCAAGGAGAATTCTGACTATAATTTGGAGTCAAGAAGGATTTTTTTTGCTCATAGAAGCACATTAGAAAATACTGAAATAAGGAATGGGGGCAGGGTGAGTTTTCCTTCTTTTGGAAAAAGAGCCTTAAACAAGAATAGGAAAAGCATTGAACTTGATGGGTTTAAGTGATTTTTCAACTTACGTGGATTGTATCAGCTAAACATTGTTTTTACCGTGAAAGAAGAGCATAAAAAAATCATTTAAAACAATCTATACTTTGTATTAGAAAAATTGCAAGCAAATTCCTAAATTAGGAGAAACATGTGTTTTAAATGTATCTGTTGAGTCTCCTGTTATGACATCACCTGTGGCACAGTATTCAAATCACTTTGCAAAGCAGTTCATTGGTATACCTTGCCAGAGGTGATGTCATAAGCAGGAGACTTCTCAGACACATTTAAAACACATTTTTCTCAAACCCTCCTGGTTGTTTACAGGTTAATCTCTCATTCTTGTGTTATTGCTGTCACATCAACATAGCCTCCTCTTTCTGTGTCAACTAACTGATAATCAGTGTTGATATAGATTTTTGATAACCTTACTTCCGGTCATTTATAATCAGGAAAAATACCAAATGATACATTAAAACAGGTAACTGGTTTACTTTGGGGTAAATCTCCATCAATCAAGAACATGTTAATAAACCTTAAGTCTTGATTTCTTGGCAAATAGACAAGGCCATGACAAAATAATGAGGTACATGTCCTGGCCTAGCAGGACAAAATTACGTCTATAGTCTAAACTTTTTACTTCCAAATGTTCTGGTGATACAGTCCCTTTAAATGACTATATACACTGTCATGAGAAAAATAAAGTCCATTCTCTTTGAATGGTATGGTTTCACATATCAGGACATAATACCAATCATCTGTTCCTTAGCAGGTGTTTAAATTAGGTAAATAAAACCTCATATGTACAACAACACAAGACATATTACACCTTCCTGTGATTTATTTAACAAAAATAAAAAGAAAATGGAGGAACCATGTGTGAAAACCTAAATACACAGTTACTGATCCCATAGGAATTAAAAGCTTGAGTAGCAGAAAGGTGCCAAATACTCTGATCATCAGCAAGTGTGCCCACCTATTTATCAGTTTGCTGGTCTGGAGCATTCAGGTGTATGTTAGAACCACGACAACTAAGAAGGACATCAGCAATAATCTTAGAGAAGCAATTGTTGCTGCCAATTAAACTTGGAAGGGTTATAAGGCTATTTCGAAACAATTTAAATTCCATAATTGTACAGTGAGAAAGATTATTTAAAAATGGAAAACAACAGTCAAGTTGACACACATCTTCACAGGAGTAGCTGTCCCAGCAAATCCACTCCAGGGATTAGAGAAATTGTAGAAAACATAAGAGTTACACCTCAAACTATACATGTTAAAGTTCATGACAATACAACTAGAAAAATACTGAATAAGTTTGGTTTGTTTGGAAGGGTTGCCAGGAGAAAACCTCTTCTCTCAGATGAATCTGAACAAACCACACGATTTCTGGAACAGTATCATTTGTCCAGATGAGACCAATGTGGAGATTTTTGGCAATAATGCACAGCACCATGTTTGGTGAAAACCAAACACAGCATATTAGCATAAACACCTTCTACCAACTGTCATGCAAGGTGGTGGAGGGGTGATGATTTGTGCTTTATTTGCATCCATAGGACCAGGCAACCTCACAGTTATTAAGTCAACCATGAACTCCTCTGAATACCAAAGTAATCTAGAGTCAGATGTGAGAACCATCTCTCTGAAAGCTAAAGCTTGGCAAAAATTGGGTCATGCAACAGAACAATGAACCAAAGCACCTCAGCAAATCTATAACAACAATGTATGAAAAGAAAAGTATCAAGGAGTAGCAATGGCCCAGTCAAATTCCAGACCTCAAATTCTGAAATGCTGTGACAGGACATTTAGAGAGCTGTGCATCAACAAATGTCAGCAAAACTCAATGAACTGAAGCAACGGTTTAAAGCAGAGTGGGCTAAAATTCCTCCAAAATTATGTTAGAGATTGATAAAGTCAACCAGAAATGGATTTCTTATAGTCATTGTTGCTAAATGTGCTTCAATGAGCCATTGAATCATACAGAGTACTATGTTTTTCACACATGGCTTCTCAATTTTAGCTTTATTTTTGTTAAATAAATCATGAGATGGTTTAACCTCTTCGTGACAATGAACGTCCTGCCTGGCACGTCCTGAGGTGAATCAAGCGGTTTTCGCGATCAATGATCGGAGTGATCGTGGGACCATATTGAAGGAGCAGCATCCTGTCTATGCCCTCTGGAGGTCTGACCTTCGGAAGTGAAAGTAACTTCACTTACATCGCTCTTAATATGCTGCTTGACTGCCCCTAGTGGTAGCCACGCAGCATAACAATGTAAATATATATATATATATATATATATATATATATATATATATATATATATATATATATATATATATATAATTAGTATAAAACTGGTTAAATAGTTAGATTAGCCTATGGGGTTAAAATTAAGCACTTTTTAGCATAAGACATAGGGTTAAAATTAAAATATATTAAGGCATAGCATAAGGGTTAGAGTTGGGGTTACATTTTTGGATTTGGGTTGCGGTCAAAAGTTCAATATAGGAAAAAACAAAAAATAATATTTTGGGCTTTTGCCCCATAACTCGCAAAAAAATACCGGAAAATATGGAAACATGCATATTTATGAACTCAGGACAACATTTAGAAATTATTTAGATGGGGTCTTTTTTAATGATTGTATTTGACAAAATTATATTTTTTTGACTAAATTATATTTTAGGTCAAAGTTAGAAAAAGTTTTTTTTTTTAATTTTTCATCATATTTTATGATGTTTTTTGTAGTAAATTATAAGATGAACATAATGGTATTTAATGAAAGCCCTTCTTATGAAGATAAAAGCAACATATAATTTGTGTGGGTACAGTATGTGAGAAAGAAGAAAATTGCAGCTAAACACAAACACCCCAGAAATGTCAAAACAGCCATTGTCACCAAGGGAAAGTCAAGGTGAAAATGTCTTGTCACTAAGGGGTTAATATGTCATCGGTTTTTGTTCATCTGATAGCTAGCTAATTGTAATACCTGTTAAGGAACAGATGATAATTATGTATAAAACTATAGAATTCAAACAGGGTGGACTTTATTTTGCCCAGAACAGCCCACACTGCTTATTCAGACATGAATTCAGGGATAATGAGTAGCAGCGTTTCAGAGATTTGGCAAATCCATTCCAAAGACTAATTGTTGTAAATAGGGCAGATGTTTTAGTGTAATGATTACAAGGATCTCCAATAAATAAGACACCATTATTTTTTATGAATGTAATATAAAAATCAGAGATGAATTATACATACTAAACCATTTAATTGACTGCTTGGTGCTTCTTATACATTTTTAGAATCATCCTACAAACAACTTTACCTATTTTAAATTTATTGAAGCTTGGTCTGTATGTTCCATAAAATATAACAGTGCATCAAATAGAGAACACCATATGGGGTTAATTTAACTTGTTTCAAAGTTTGTTTGTTTCTTTCTTTAATTGTTTTGCTAACAACTCTGTAAGAACTTACTAGCATGGAAACTTTGATTTTCTCAAGAGATTTCTATGATGTGCCCTAGTGATTTTCTGCTAAATAATTAAAAATCTGTGTTGCAAAAAGTATAAAAATCCCTGACATAACTCTACGTAGACGCATTTTTCTCCATTTGTACCGAAACCACTGCCAATTCTTATCAGCAAAATCCCTACGTAGGATCTAATTATACAATTCTGACTAAAGGTGAGTGAATTGATATTGTGTTAATGATTTCCAATGTAGGGAAAGCAATGATCTGTGTAGGACAATTGAGATAGTATTTAAATTTGTAATTGTGGTTCTTAATAAATGTCTTTATTGATACAGGATATGTTTCCACATAAAATATCATTGTTATAGTAAAGTTTACTCAATAAATAGAGTTTTTAGGGAAATGAGATGGGAATCACAAACTGAAGTTCTTTTTAATTGAAAGAGTTTAAATAGAAATGCTTTAATGAAAGAATACAAATAAAGTACACTATTTATCAAAATAACTCAATGAGGGAGAAGACCTGTTGTTTATCTGACCCATATGAAGAAACAATTTGACCAAGATTCTAAACATGTCTGCACCCTGCAATAAGTTATTTATTTGTAGTTTTGTTATTAAAGCATTTCTATTTAAAATGTCTAAACCTAATGCAGCCTATAGTTTAAATTAAGTAATTTTTGTTTGCCTACCGTTGCACTTTAAATGTAGAAACATAGAATGTTTTGGCAAATAAGAACCATTTGATCAATCTAGTCTGCCCAAATTTCAAAATTGTTTTTAGTCCCCTATCTTATATCTAGGATAGCCTTGTGCCTATCCCACGCATGCTTAAACTCCTTCACTGTGTTTATTTCTATCACTTCTACTGGAAGGCTATTCCATACATCCACTACCTTCTCAGTAAAGTAATACTTCCTGATATTACTTTTTTTTATACGTTTTTATTAATTTTTCATATAAAAGAAAATGGGGTACATAAAAGAAAGGGGAAGGGATCAGAATGGGATCAGGCATGTTCATATTCCGTTATAGGTCACTAATAATTCTTAAGATATAAATACATAGTAAATGACAGTATGGTTTAACAATAGCTTCCAAAATAACAGTAAATATCTCAAATTCCAGTGTCTAAATGTGAATATGATTATCCTCTTCCATTTAATATAGAGGAATATCCAAAGGACAATAGTAATGATACTTTATCAATTATATAGCAGGAAAAAAAACAGAGAAAAGAAAATATAGAAGATTATATTAGGGAAAGGAGAGAGAGGGGGCAGGGGGTTGATGCTGTACCTTTCCAGTAAGCACTAAGGTCACATTTATTATGGTGGTTCATTCCATAATTGTACCAATTTATCATGGGGTTGGCAGTTACCTATCATTGAGTAGTGAGAATTTTCCATTAACAGGTTATGAGTAACCAATGTTTTAATCTCAGACACAGTCGGTAGTGAATCAGTTTTCCATCTTCTAGCTAACAACAGTTTAGTAGCTATAAGAATATGAAAGGATAGTTGTTTTACATGTATTGGGTTTTCATCTGGAAATATATGTAATAAAGTTATTTCTGGAAGATGAGGTATGGGAAAACCAACTTTTTCGGAAATAAGATAAAATATATACGTGGATAAAACCTTGATAACTTTGGACAGGGCCACCAAATATGCAACAAAGACCCCTCCTGGCCACAGTTTCTCCAACATTTATTTGACACTCGTGCATTCATTCAAGACAATCTTGTGGGGACTAAGTACCAATGGTAAAAAAGTTTCCTGCATAAATCTATGTGATTCGTACAATGGGAAAAAAAGCATATGGGTTTAACACTGAATCTTTCCATTCGAGTTTAGTGATTTTTGTTGTTGAGTTCCTTTTACCAGGCTTCCATACATGGAAGTTTATCTTGGATGTTATGTGAATTAAGAATTTGGTAGCAAGTTGATAAAGATTTCCTAGCTTTATTGGCTTGGATACATAATGTAACCACTGTGATGATACAGTCGAAGAATTGGATATAAAACTATTAGATGTGTGCAAGAAGTGGCAAACGTGTAGGTATTTGTAAAATTTGTAGCAATCTACCGCTAAAAGCTAGGTTTTGTAGAGAGTTCACCCATTTTTCTGTCCATTTGAGAAAATGGAAGGCTGGGATTTATAATTCCGGCACTCTAATTGGAGAGGCTAAAGCGGGTCTTATAATTGTAATTGAAAGTTAAGTACATGGATGGAATTGTGAAGAAATGGAATAATGGAGTCTGTTTGACCAAAGCAGAAATCACTAACTCTATAGGGTGTCGCTTGCACATCCTCTATAGGGACATGTGAGTGTGCAGTTTATAAATTTTTTGCACTTTTGACACATTTTAAGAGATACTACACTATATTATTATTTGTTTTATTTTTCCCTTTGCATATTATTGGAGACAATTCGTCTTTCTAAATAGGGTCATGTTCTAGTGTATATAGTGTTTTTCAGCGCACAGGTTCACTTTATCTTGTTTTGTTTGCACATTTTGCTAGTAGTGAAACACTTGCTGTGTTCAGGTGCTGCTCACTTTTGTCACTTTAAGGCGCAGTATATGCTAATTTTGTGTCTATCCAGGACAAGTGGTTGCGGATCCATGAGTTTATTTCTTTTATTTAACTTTAGCCATATGTCCATTATAATAAATGTGATAAAGTGGTTTGTGGATGCTGTTAAAACTGTACCCAAAAAAGAAATAGCATCTGATTTCCATTCAAATTTGTATGTTGATTTAAGAGAACGAATAAGGGTTATTGGTTAGATTGGTTCATCTAACGATATTAAACTAAACTATAATCTTGTAGGGTGGACATTAAAATAGAGGACATCCCTGCCTTGATCCATTAGTAATAAGAAATGAGTTAGATGGAAAGCCAACATATTGAGTCCTCACAGAAGGATAGGAGGAGAGGGCCATTATTGCATTAATATAATCCAGTGGAATATTATATCTATACCAATGCAGCCTTTCAAAAGCTTTTTATGCATTGAGGGCAATCAGCAGGCAGGGAGACAGTGGTTGATGAGTGATGTATCAAATTTACAAATTTCTGTCACGGTTATTCTGGGTTTGTGGCTGTTTTCGTCTTCAGCCTCTAGTGGCCGCTATTGTGGTATTCCCATTCTACTCCTGTTGTCAGCTGCCTCGTTATCCTCAGCCCTTCCCTATTTAAACCTGCAGCTTATGGCAATCAGTGCCTTTGCATTCTGTCACAACCTGGGATAACAGACCAGGGAGGAGCCTCGTTGCAGGGCATGGTGTGGGGTCTGTCTGCACCCCACGATGCATAACTGGGAAGGACTGGTAGCCGAGACTGGGACTGAGGCAGTACTGGTAGCCGAGACTGGAACTGAGGCAGTACTGGTAGCCGAGACTGGAACTGAGGCAGTACTGGTAGCCGAGACTGGAACTGAGGCAGTACTGGTAGCCGAGACTGGAACTGAGGCAGTACTGGTAGCCGAGACTGGGACTGAGGCAGTACTGGTAGCTGAGACTGGAACTGAGGCAGGACTGGTAGCTGAGACTGGAACTGAGGCAGGACTGGTAGCTGAGACTGGAACTGAGGCAGGACTGGAAGCTGAGCCTGGAACTGAGGCAGGACTGGTAGCTGAGACTGGAACTGAGGCAGGACTGGTAGCTGAGACTGGAACTGAGGCAGGACTGGTAGCTGAGACTGGAACTGAGGCAGGACTGGTAGCTGAGACTGGAACTGAGGCAGGACTGGTAGCTGAGACTGGAACTGAGGCAGGACTGGTAGCTGAGACTGGAACTGAGGCAGGACTGGTAGCTGAGACTGGAACTGAGGCAGGACTGGTAGCTGTGACCAAACAGACAGGACTGGTAGCTGTGACCAAACAGACAGGACTGGTAACTGTGACCAAACAGACAGGACTGGTAGCGGCTGCAACAGGTTTGGAAACAGAACAGTGTTATTCACCTGAATGGTATTATACCCTATGGTTGAGCCTCAGGTAAATAACCACCCAGGACTTGTACACTGACTGCAACCGCACACTGAAGCAGAGATACACAGGGAGTACTGGACGAGAAGGATAGTCAGCAGGCCGGGTCATACACGAAACAGGAACAAGGTACAACGTAGGAATTCAGAAGGCAAGGTCACTAGACAGGCAAAATGGTCGAGGCAGGCAGAAAACAGCGGAGTCAAAATCAAGCAGGAGTCAGAACCGGGAAATCAATAATATATATGATAGAACTAGAAACAGTGCACTATTACAGGCTGCAACCAAAGCAATACAAAGGTACTGATTGCCATAAGCTGCAGGTTTAAATAGGGAAGGGCTGAGGATAACGAGGCAGCTGACAACAGGAGTAGAATGGGAATACCACAATAGCGGCCACTAGAGGCTGAAGACGAAAACAGCCACAAACCCAGAATAACCGTGACAATTTCCTGGTATAAGGAACTTAGTCATAGTGCAGCAAATTTGGTTATACGGATTGTAGTCTTGTGGCTAAAATGTTTTCATATACTTTAATATCTGTGTTCAACAGTGATAGGGGTGGACGTTTTGGCAAATACATTGTGGTTTTCCCAGCTTTGGCAATGTAGAAATATGCGCTGTGAGCATGTCGTGGGGAAAAAGATTTGTTCTATTTACATGAATTAAAATGCAAGGTCAAGTGGGGTGTAAGGATATCTGTGAATATTTTATAAAAGAGATTAGAGAACACGTCTGAACCTGGGGATTTATGTAGAGGTAGGTTCTTAATGGCAAATCTAACTTCTGATTCAATTATACGGTTTCTAAGAGTATCTGTTTGTATGTCAGTGATTTGGGGAAGATGTATTTTATATAAAAATGTATTTATCTCTGCCATGCTAGGTTGTTGTAAATTGACATCTGAATTTAGATTGTACAGAGATGTATAAAATTGTGTGAATGCATCTGGGATCTTGGCTAGTTTGAGAATTCTCTCTCCTGGTGAGGAGATTAAATGGGGGATGTTAGATTTTTATGCTTTCTTCTTCAGACATTGAGATAAAAGTCATCTTGCTGTCTGTTTAAGCTTTTTGAGCATGATAAAGTTGCAAGTTATCCAGCTCAGACTTAACTATAAGGATTTGATTAATAATTTTTTTTTTTTTAGATGTGCATTTCTTATTTAGTTCCTGTAACGGACGGCTGTGCCGAGATGGGCTGGAGTCACATTGCAGGGGTAGTGGGCAATTCAAAGCCCTGCGCAGGGTGAGCACTCTCCACCTGGGGTGGAGCCCCTGTCTTTGAACGCCCACTAGCAGAGGCCTTGTTAGGTTTCCCACGGGTCATATCCAGGCAAGGAGTAAGCAGGGTCTAGGATCAGAATAGTCAGGAACAAGCCGAGGTCAAAGGACTGGAGAGAGCAGGATGGTCAGTAATCCAATAAACAAGCCAGCAGACAAAATGTACCAGCTCTGATTGCTGGGAGGATGGGGTTTATATAGCCCCATGGCTCATCACTGCAAGGACCCAAACCTGAGCAGTAGATGAGTGACAGTACAAAATGCAAAGAGATAGCCACTAATGCTACATGAGATAACTAAACCAGCAGGTGGACCCTGGAACAGGAGTATGCAGCAGCAAACACATGAGTCAGGGTTCGAATCCAGGCAGAACGTTACAGTTCCTCTAAGTTATGTAGTTGCAGGAGCAACTCATATAACTTTTTGTTACTCTGTTTTTTAAAATAAGCAGCTTATGAAATGAGATGACCTCAAAGGACAGATTTATGTGCCTTCCATACCTTTTCAATCAGTCCGTGTGGCATTCTGCTATCTCGTTGTGTCAATCAATGAGCTCATCTATTTTATGCTCCACATGGTTGGTGTGATCACGAGTTCTCTTATTTCACATTGAAACTCTGCTGTAAGAGATTTAATAACTCCCTTAATTTGGCCTCATAATTAGGTCAGGAGGTCTTTAATCGATTCCGTTTGCTGATAGTTCTGTGAGGATGCAACATCATCCAGACCTGACATGTCATCTTCATCAAAGATGATGCGGGCGCCATCTTGGATCACCGAAGCTAGATTATTTTTTCTCTTTTTTCCAATTTCTGGTTTCAGATAATGATTCAATTCTCTCTGGGTTTTTTTTTTACCTTTTGTAGACAAGTTAGCTGGTTTTAAAATAAGTGTGCATTTAGCCGCTGAGATTTTATCTCAAATTAAGCCTGGGTCTGAACGGGAGCTTCAATCTCACACAGCCAGCTTAATGAGTGCCAAATCACGCCCCCCTCCCCGATGCTACTTTTAAATCTTTGCCCCTCTAATTTAAGACTTTGTCCTCTAGTTGTGGTAGTTTTTCTTCTTTTAAATATACTCTCTTCCTTTACTGTGTTGATTCCCTTTATGTATTTAAATGTTTCTATCATATCCCCTCTGGTACGTCTTTTCTCCAAGCTATACATGTTAAGATGCTTTAACCTTTCCTGGTAAGTTTTATCCTTCAACCCATGAACCAGTTTAGTAGCCCTTCTCTGAACTCTCTCCAAAGTATCAATATCCTTCTGGAGATACGGTCTCCAGTACTGCGTACAATACTCCAAGTGAGGTCTCACCAGCGCTCTGTGCAATACTCCAAGTGAGGTCTCACCAGAGCTCTGTACAATACTCCAAGTGAGGTCTCACCAGTGCTCTGTACAATGGCATGAGCACTTCCCTCTTTCTACTGCTAAACTATTTAATATTCTATTGTCCACAGGTAGTAAGCTACTGCATACTGTTTCATCATGGATTTATGAATTTTACAGTACGTTGTAGATATGTTGATTTTCTAAAAAAAAAACCATTTTTTTAAAAATTGCACTTTTTTATTAAAAATCTTTACCTTCAAACAGCTGCTTTTATTATCATCTGAGGTATTTGTCTAAGCAAATTATTATGTTTATTTGTTTTACTATGAGGTTGTGAATACTTATGGAGCATTAATTGAAATGATTGTGTAAATATTTAATATATAACAAACTATATACATATCTTTATGAATGTGTGCTATAATTTGTTACATTTAGCATCTTAAACTGACTGTATATTTTTTAAATTTGCAATTTTCTCCCTCTTTAATTTTATGTTTCCACATAAATGACATACTATTGTTTTTAGATGTGTATTGTGTGGTTGTGTAACTATACTTTCCTTCTTCCTTGGTTACGCCCACATTTTTTTTAATGGAAAAGTAGGACTGTTATTTTATTATAAACCACAAGAAATCTATCAATCCTAAACTCCAGTTGTTTAGTCCATCTATGTAACTGGCCCTTAAAGGTTTACTTCACTAGCGCTAATTTTGGGAGAAAATATGAGACTGGAATTTCATCCGTAACCAAAAATCAGGCCGTGCAGGTCTGAATATGGCAAAAATACGGACACGATGGCTAAACAGACACCGATATGGTCGGTCAACAAAATACATCCACAAAGGGCAGAACTAAAGTGGTAGACTAAAAACTAGAAAAAATAGGCTCAACACTAATGAAATTCATCCTAAATATAAAACTAAAATAAACTGAGCTTTCCATAGGAAATAAATTCATACAACTTATTATTGCTTTCAAATTCATGTCACTCAGCAAGACTACAATTTTAGAGGAAGATTAGAAGCCAGCACTTCTAAAAAAAGGGGGAGCCAGGACAAATGGGGGAGGGACCAAGGCCACAGTCATACTTCTCATGGAAGTAGAGGGGGATGGCCAAGGCCTAACTACTATGTCCAAAGTTTGTCAGTGGAAGAAAACCAGACAGTGATCTGGCAACTATGCCAATGCTACAAGTTGGTGATAGGGGCATCAGACAAGTCAGAGAAGGAAATGCCAGCTATGGAAGGTTTTGGATGCAGTAAACACAGCTGTTGGTAACAAGAGGTAGTTAAGAAACTCTAAGTACATTTAAAATACATTTACATATGTGCCTCATATAAAATTGTACTACACACATGGTAAAAACATCTCATAACAAATGTATTAAATTAAAAAATGCTATGTGAAGGCTAGCTAGGACCGTACAGACAAAGTTGAGTGAAGGCTAGCTAGGACTGCACGGACAGGGAATGATGTGTGAAGGCTAGCTAGGACCGTACAGACAGAGAAAGTTATGTGAAGGCTAGCTAGGACTGCACAGACTGGGAAAAATGTGTGAAGTCAAGCTTGGTCTGCACATAAATGTAATTATGTGTGAAAGCTATTTAGGGCTGTACAGATAGGCAATGTTGTGTGAAGGCTAGCTAGGACTGTATAGATAGAATATGCCATGTGAAGGCTAGCTAGTACTGTTCAGACAGGGCATGCTGTCTGAAGGCTAGCTAGGACTACTCATATAGGGAATGTAATAATGTCTGTCACACATGTAGAAGCTGTAAGAGTGTCTGTAGAGAAGTTGTAACTGTTCAGCGCATGTAGAGAGGGTGGACAAATGGCACATTGAGGAAATTAACATGTAGAAATGCATTCTGCATATGTCTAAGCTGCAGTACATTTAACTATGTATTAGTATATCTACATATCTGTGTTATACAGCAAATGGACAAACATATGTGGACACATCTTTTAATTATTGAATTTGGGTGTTTCAATCAGAAACATTGTCACAGGTGTATGAAATCAAGAACCTAGCTATGCAGTCGGCATTTACAAACATTCGTGAAAAAAAGGAGTTGTTCTGAAGAGCTCAGTGAATTCAAGTGTGGTACTGTGGTAGGTGCCACCTTTGCAATAAGCAGGGTCACCAAGGGCTGAGGCTCAAGGTGCATGAAAGTCACCAATGCTCTGCTTATTTCATAGCTGAAGATTCCAAAATTACACTGACATTAATATCAGCACAAAAACTGTGGGATGGGAGCTTCATGGAGTTTCCATGACCGAGAAGATGTATGCAAACCTGACATCTCCAAGTACAATGCCAAGCATAGGTTTGTGTGGTGTAAAACCATACACTCTCACACACACTCTCTCTCACACACCCACACAGGCACACAATATCACTATATATATATATATTGTATTTATGAATGGTGATGAAAGTGTATGAATGATAGTACGAATGAAGATATATATGTAATTAAGATTGAATTTTTGTTGTGAAGATAAATGTTGGAATTATAAATATATATATATATTGTATAATGCAAAATTAAAAAAAAGTATCTAAGGGAAAATATAAATGGAGAAATGCTGTTGTGATGTATTATAAGGAACCCAGCTAATTATATAGTGTAATAAAATATTTGATAACATGTAGAGATTATATGTGATAAGGTAAAAATATCTATGTTCTCCCATTAGATTTCAGATAATCTGATAAATTGTATGTTTTAAACCACCTTAATATCAGAACCCACTTTGTGTATGTTATTCCTTTTGGCGCTTATACTATGCTCTTGGAGGCCCGTTTGTGAGTTGAATTTTTTACATCTTTATTTTCATTTGTAATTACTTACTACACTATATATATATTTTTTTTTTCTTTTTCAGATGCTTCACATTGTAAGTTATTTATTTATCCTTTTGTAACATCTTTTTTCTGTAAGTATATTTTCTTTTTATGCACTTTATTTTGTGTTGAAGTTATAGGTAATCCTTGCGCAGGGGGTTATTTATTTCTTCTTTGTACTGTTTCCACCAGGCTTTTGTCCTGTTTGTTTGACTCCAATTGCAGTTTGTCCTTTGTTATTTTGCACTTTTTAATTCTTCTCCCGTTATTTTGATTCTTCTCCCGTTATTTTGAAGTGTGGGTGTTTCTACACATAACTCACTATGTGTTTTTTAAATATGTTTGTGGCATCTCCTTTTTATGACATCACCTTTGTACAAGGTGATGTCATGGCCACAAGTTGGTGTCATGAACAGGAGACACCAAAGTTACATGTAAAAATGCATCTTTTTCTTAATTGACGTATTTGCTTTTAATTATGGCAATACAATATGTACAATGATCATCCGGAACATTATGACCACTGACAGGTAACAAGCCGGCGGAGCAGTGTGATGATTTGGGTAATGTTCTCCAGGGAAACCTTGGGTCCTGTCATTCATGTGGATGTTACTTTGATATGTACCATCTACCTAAACATTGTTGCAGACCCTGTACACTCTTCCATGAAATCGGAATTCCCTGATGGTATTGGCCTCTATCAGCAGGATAATGCAACCTGATAGAAAGAAAAAATGTTTCAGAAATTGTTCGAGGAAGACAACAACGAGTTCAAGTGGGTCTATTCACTAAAATTCAACTTTTAAGACTAGTGGGGCTATTCACTAGTGAGTAGCAGGTGAGATGAAGTGAGCAGCAGGTGAGTTGAGATGAGATGAACATTTTGATGAATAGCCCCATTAGTCTTAAAAATAGCATAGATAATTTCACATACCCTTTACTTCCAATGGGGAAAAATGTAACATGTTTTTTTTTTTCTAATGGGGATATTCACTAAAATGGGAGTTAAGGTGAGTAAAAAGAGTTGAAGTGAATAGCAGATGAGTTGAAGTGAGTAGCAGGTGAGCTGAGGTGAGATGAACATTCCATCTCACCAATTAAGCTAAACATTGTGCAGTTAGTGGGGGAACTAAGCAGGTTTGTTCCTGCACAATGTATAGCTACATTGGTGAGATGGAATTTTCATCTCACCTCAACTCACCTGCTACTCATTTTAACTCACCTGCTACTTACTTCAATTCACCTGCTCACCTCAATCCACCTTTTAGTGAATAGCCCAATAATTCAAACTCGTTGTTGAATTTGACTTAGTCACAAAATTAAAGTCGACCTTCAAATTTGAATCTTAGTAAATGGATTGAAGTGTGTAGACTTTTCCTCAAATTCCCCATATCTTAATCAAACATATGTAGATTGTGGTGGACAAACAAGTCCAATCCATGGAGGCCCCATCTCACAGCTTACAGGACTTGCTGCTAATGTCTTGGTGTCAGATAACACATCACATGTCATGTGTAAATCAGTCTCTTTCATTAATATCATACAAGAGGCTTCTATTTTGACGATGACATAGTTTTGGTCATGTATTTCCTTATATATCAAGTATTTCCATAAAGTTCTGCTAGTTTTGAAATGTCGGCACTTGCTCTGGGGACACCCATCATGCATATTATGGAACTGACTCCAGTAATCTGAAGCGCCACTGCCATTTAACATGTGCCACTTCTACATTTTATCGTATTTACACAATATAAACCGAAAAAAAAAGGAAATCTCAATATAAGGTAACCTTACCGAAAAACATGTTTTGCTAGTAAATTACTTCCCATGTAAACTGTTTTTCAAATTTAATAGAAATGGTATTAAAAATGAATTGTTTTGTTTTTATTTTCTTCCTCTGCCCCTATTATTCTGGTTCTTCTGCTCACCTTTACGTAGCCCCATAGCAAAATATTGCACCCACAGGACTTGTCCCTGCACCACTTTACAGCTCTCAGTGAACTTTCTCTGCCACCCATTGTAACTCCCAAAGGACGTGCCTCTGCACCTACTGGTCTTATCATTGCACCCAAAGGACTTGCTTCTCCCTCAGGGCTTGCCATTGTACATTGCAGCTCTAGTGGACACAACACACTGCAAAACTGACAGAACATTCGCCCACACCACATTGCAGAACCCACAGGACTTGTCCCCGCACAACATTGCAGAACCCACTGGACTTTCTCCTTATAGACTTTCCATTGCACCTCCAGAACCTCTCACTGATGTCTAATGGGAGCAGTTGGATGTGTCCTGCTTAGTATGCACAGACATCCTTTGATAATGCCTGGCACTTCTGGCAGGTTTTCCAAGTCATTAGGGTTATGCCCTTTTTTGTTCGTTATTCCTCTTGATCAGGTTTACCAATTTGGGACA
This sequence comes from Pelodytes ibericus, assembly GCA_036172795.1. Lineage (NCBI taxonomy): Eukaryota > Metazoa > Chordata > Amphibia > Anura > Pelodytidae > Pelodytes > Pelodytes ibericus. Next base: position 226,322,694 of record CM069858.1, on the reverse strand, counting down.
CTGGAAGGCCACGTGACCCTGCCTTTCCTACTTGTAAAGCCTGCCAGATGTTTTGGGCACCATCAAATAATTTCCGTCCTCAAGGATATTCCATGTCCCCTGCAGCTCTGCTTGGGAACTGGGTCCTAAATTTATAGTCAGATCTCATTTGAGGTCTGATTACAAGGTTAACCCAATGACACATAGACCTTTTTTTAGCCTGTGCCAATAAAACCCTGCTCAGAAAACCTGGGTAAATTGGAATCTGATGTCAACTATGGCATTGTTTTTCATGTTTTCTTTTGTTTTGTAGGATATGCTGGAATGGAACCATACAGATGTCACAGAATTCCTCTTCTTGGGATTTCAGAATGTCCATGTTTTGGACCCTCTGCTGTTTGTCCTGTTTCTAGCAATGTACATCTTAGATTTGGTGGGGAACGTGCTGATCATTGTATTGGTGGCCAAAGTGCCGAGCCTGAAATCTCCCATGTTTTTCTTCCTCACCCAGTTATCATTGTCTGATATCGTGCTGACCACTACCATAGTCCCCAAAATGCTCCAAATCATAATTAACAGAGGAGGCACGATATCTGTTACAGGATGCATAACACAATTTTTTTTCTATGGAGTTTCAGGTGCAGGAGAATGTCTTCTTCTCACCGTGATGTCTTATGACCGTTACTTGGCCATCTGCAATCCACTACATTACATCTCTATCATGGACCTCCGTCTTCGTGTCCAGCTCGTTTTTTGGTCATGGCTTATAGCGTGTTTAGTATTATTATTTACTATTTTCTTTGTATGCAACTTGCAGTTCTGTGGACCCAACATAATTGACCATTACTTCTGTGACCTTGAACCTATCCTTGAGCTGGCTTGTTCTGACCATACCATTATTGATCTTACATACTTTGTATTAGCCATAGTTTTAGCTCTGTTTCCATTTTTCTTCATTCTTTACACATACATTTCTATTTTTATCACTATCACTCAGATTTCTTCCACCAGGGGGAGACAGAAGACCTTCTCTACCTGCAGCTCACACTTGATCGTGGTGAGCATCTACTATGGGACTCTAATAGCGATTTACATGGTTCCCTCAACAGGACAACCATTTCACATCAATAAAGTAATATCGCTACTGTACACCATGGGAACCCCCTTTTTTAACCCAATTATTTACAGTCTTAGAAATCAAGAGATTAAGAGAGCTGTAAAATATGTCTACATGGTCTTGACAAGGAACTAACATGGACAACACATAAAAAGAATGTAACGATGTACAAACTTACAGCAAGTTCCATTTCAATCTCCATCAAAAGGTATTGGTTTCAGATACATATTTAATTGTGTGCTTCCCTTGGAGTATCCACTGAGAATGCAATATGTGCACCTGTGGTAGCTAGAGTTTTGGAGCCCAGTTACTATGCACTCAGCCGCCTACCTCATGGCACTTTACTACACATTTTTTAAATGTATTTGCTATTATGTATGTGTAGCACAGAATATTGTTTAAAAGGAATGTGCTCTTCTCTTGTTGCAGTGCAAGTGTTAATGGAGTCAATCAACATTATTTGTGCTGTGTGTGTGTGTGTAGACACTGACATAAATCATCAACATCTGTCCATTGCTTCAGCAGAATTTAAATTTTACACATCACTAAATTTGTCACCAAGTTTGGAGGTCAAGTTTGATTACAAACCCACTTTTATCGTTTCATTACTTTCAATGGGAAATATTAAAAAACACTTTTTTTCTTAAAAGTCAAATTTGACCTCCTCTGGAATGTCAAACTCGGATAAAAAAGCTGCAGTGTATTTTTTTTCCTAAAAGGAAATAATGTGACTCTTAAGCATTACAGCAGGTGAGTTGAAAGAAGTGATTTTTTTAAATTTCTAAATCAATCTCAACCCTCCCAACTCTATATCCCAAGATTATTAGTGAATACCATTTTTTTTTCTGTCTTAGGGATCTTAATGGCGAGTTGAAAGGTTAATTAAACTCTCTGCGGTTGTTTCTATGCCTCCGTTAGTAAAAAAAAAATGAATGTGTAAGCACTCATAGGTTAAATCACAGGATTCATGTGCAATGAGTTTAGCATGGGATTGTGTTATGCAACAACTAACTGATTGTATACATAGCTATGATAACTGCTGAGACAATGTTAGATTGTTATGCCTTTTCATTAGCATTAGTACTACCTACATTCTGTATTGCAATGTCCTAAAATTATTTATCTTTTCCCGCAGTCCCTCCACAATCTGTTGATGATCCTGTGATGACGGTATTCCATGCGGCTGTCAATAGTGTGATTACTGGTATCTGGCATGATGTCACACACACATGGACAAGCAACTGACCATGATGGTGGGCAACCAAGAACAGCTCCATGCTGAGATGATGGAAAAGCATAATTAGTTGAATAGTCACTTAGGTGCGAAGCAGATTCAGATGAGAATGACATATCAAAAGGAGGGTGAGGCTAGAGTTGAACACCACACATGACTTTTGCAGTACAAGTATGGTGAATTTAAGTTGCAGCTTGCTTGCTTCCTGTGCACCACTGTTCCTGTGGAAATCCTTACAGCTGACATGCCTTCATTGGCACAAGTGGTTACAGTTCAGTTTAGTGAGGAGGTAGCTTATGCTGACTTGACTGGATGGTTTATAACAAAAGAATTAGAGAGGCACCACTAAAACAAGGTAAATACAAAAATAAAGGTGCATCACTCCATTGGGAATTCCACAAAGACCCCAGCAAATATTAAAGATGACTGGATGGTTTCCCAGTAAAACATATCCCTCCTCATCACATGATGAGGAGCAAAACATACTTTTATTTTCTTGTTAGTAGCCATGGAACACTTGGTTACTTATCATTACTATTACCCGATTGTACTACTCAGCTGACAAACTCTCCACACCACTCTCACTGCCCCCTCTGTGCCCGGGGATTGTTTATTATTTAAAAAAAAGTGTTTTAATTAGAAAATAAATGCATTTATATGTGTATCTATAAAGCGTATCTATATGTGTTTGTTTTGTTATTCAGGTAAATAGAAAACTGACACACTTTCATGTTAGCCTTTTATTTCCAGTGTTGATTAATTCTACATGGGTCTCCTTCCCTTTCATTGTGGTTATACCGCATAAACTTTGTTTTTTTCTTCTCCTCACTGTAGCAAAGCTAGATATTGCCAGGAACTGGAGAAGTTTGATAGTAGGGACCTAGGGAAATTTGAAAGTCCACTTAGTTGACCAATGTAGCATGGAAAGGGGAATAGTGACTCACTTCATGTGGAAAAAAGAGGAGTTCAACTATTGGAATAATTGGATAGAAAAACTGCAATACCTAGACCCAAATTGGAAAATATCTTAGCCATTTAGTTACTGCCCGCTCACAACTATCTACCCCCCAGGCTCACTCATCTTTTCTTATTTGAAACTGAAAAAGTGTAATGACTGCCCTAACTGTATTGTTATGTCTGTAATGTGCGTATTTTATGTATGTGTTGTAAACTTTTATTTCATGGTGTTTTTTGACACGGCCGTAGTTAAATATATGTCCAAATATAGTTACATAGCAGTTTAGATTTAAAAAAAAAGGCTTGTGTCCATCAAGTTCAACCCTTTTCCTATCCCATGTTTACCGCTGTTGATGCAAGAGAAGAAAAATAAAAATCCCTTTCTGCAATTTCGAATTCTGCTTTCAGTGGAAAATAAAATGATAATAAGATTTCTCTTGGATCAACAAGCACTACAAATTTATTAATGCCTATACTAACATGCATATCCCTATATGCTCCAGCTCATTAAAAAAATATCCATGCCACTTTTAAAGGCATCTAATACATTTGATAGAACTACCTATTCAGGTTGTGAATTCAATATCTTGATGGGCTTACTGTAAAAAATCCCTTCCGCTGTTGTAGACTAGATCTCCTTCCTTATTCTATATCTTTAGAAAGCCCTTTTGTATGGGCCGTGTACATATTTATATAACATTATCATATGCCCTCTCAGCTGCTGATTCTCGTGTACAATTGTAACTTTTCAAGCCTTACTTCATAATGTCAGATTCATTATGTTGCAATCCATGATTCCTCCCCTTCTCTGTGACGCGGTATTCCCTCGCCTTATAGGGAAACCGCGCCACAGTTTAACCGTTGAGTTATTTTGCCATCAACTGCGTATGCATGCCGGCTCAAATCCTTCCTATTTTGGATTCCCGTATACCGAAAGCGAAAGTAACCTCGTTCATACGAAACTTACCTCCGTTGACGAACCTCGGCTTGAACTAAACCTACGATCCTGACTTCTCCAATCCTTGTTACCCGGACTGTTTACTCTATGATTCTGCCTGCTTTAATCCACTGAACTCGGACTGTCTCTGCTACTTCTCTAACCTCTCCAGGCCCAGAACTCAGATTGTTTAACGGACACTACATTTAAACCAAAGCAGTTGCTTCATTGTTGCAAGTATCTTTTTCTTTTCTACCACCATTGAATTGAATTAACCATTGCATACCTGCTTACCTACCTTTTGTTGTATTTAGCAAACTCCAGTACAGCCTGTTAGACATGTAACTTCCTCTGACACTGAGGTGGCTACCTAAAGGATATTTAAATACATATCCTCATTTTCTGCAGTTGGGTTCTACTGTATATTTTTACTCAAAGTTTCTCCTAAATAATTGTGACATTCGTGACATAATAACTCAACCTCTAATGGAACCAGCAGCAATGGCTTCACAGATTAATTCCCTCAACCAGAGGGTTGAAATATTATCACAAGGCATGCAAGACCAACGATTTGCCAATGAATGGATTATTGATTCAGGGGCAGCTGTAACCTTCATAGACTCATCCCTTGTTAAGGATTACAACATTCCTTCCATAAAAAAGAATTAATTTATATCACTTCGTGTTGTTGATGGATCCCTCATCTCTTCTGGACCAGTCAAAGAAGAAACAATCGCTCTCAAGATGACCATAAATCATAGCCAGTTTGAATTTATTTATTTTGATATAGTGAAATCACCTTTATTTCCTGTCATCCTCGGGATGAATTGGCTACAAATGCTCAATCCCACCATCCAGTCGTCTCCCATACAAATCGAATTCAAATCCAAATTTTGCCAAGACACGTGCTTCCAACATTCACTGCTCTTACAAATTACTGAAGAAGATGCAATCCCTCCTCATTATTCAGAATTTAGTGATGTCTTCAGTGAGAAAGAAGCTGAACATTTACCTCCTCACAGGATTTATGAGTGTCCTATAGATCTACATCCCGGTGCTTCAATTCCCTATGGCCATATATATCCTCTTTCTGATAAAGAATTACAGATTCTAAAGGAATACCTCGAAGTTAAGTTAAGAAAAGGATTTATTAGGCCTTCCACATCACCTGCCGCTTCAGGAATTTTACTTTTAAGAAACAAGGACAAAACCATCCGTCCTATCATTGATTATCGGGAATTAAATAAAAGAACCATAAAAAATAGATATCCACTTCCACTCATTCCTGAACTACTGGAGTGACTATGTTCAGCCACTATTTACACAAAGATTGATCTCCGGGGAGCTTACAACCTCATACACATAAAGGAAGGTCATGAATGGAAAACTGCTTTCCGGACGAGGTATGGGTTGTTTGAATATTTACTAATGCCATTTGGCCTTTGCAACGCCCCCGCTACATTCCAGCATTTCATTTTTGACATCTTCAAGGATTTACTAGACATCTGTGTTATCATCTATCTAGATGGCATTCTAATCTACTAAGAATCTTTAGATAATCACAAAAAACATGTCATATGGTTTCCAACCCGATTTAAAACCCATAATCTCTTTGCAAAACCTGAAAAATGCTTATTTGAAGTCTCAAAAATTTCATTCTTGGGTTATGCCATTACTCCTCAAGAAATCAACATGGATTATTCGAAAATTCATTGTATCCTTAACTGGCCAATCCCCTCTTCAATAAAAGAAGTACAACGTTTCCTTGGATTTGCCAATTTATATAGGAAATTCAAAAAAGATTTCTCAAGTATTGTCCAACCTCTTAATCTTCTAACCCGAAAAAATACCTCGTTCACTTGGAACAGCAAGGCTCAAGAGGCCTATGATACTCTAAAACAAAGTTTCACTTCCTCATCTATTCTAACAATGCCCAATCCTTTTTTACCCTATAAAGTCGAAGTTGATGCCTCTAATACCACAATAGGAGCCATCTTATCACAGCAAGAATTTCCTCAAACTCCAATTTATCCTGTTGCCTTCTATTCCAGGACTTTGACTACCGTAGAACACAACTACCCTGTTGGAGAAAAGGAATTATTAGGCATCACGGCAGCATTTGAGAATTGGAGACATCTATTGGAAGGGAACGAAACCCCAATAGTTGTCTATACCGACCATACAAATTTTGAGTTCCTACAAGACAATAAAACTCTCTCAGCTAGACAAGTTAGATGGAGCCTCTTCTTTGAAAGATTCAACTTCCATATCATTTACAGAGCGGGTTCGAGAAATAAAAAGGCAGATTATCTTTCCAGAATACCCAACACCAATCCTATTGCCCCAATTACTTCACCTATATTACCTTCTACTATGTTCATTGGAATAACTACCTCCCTTGTCGAAAGGATCAAATGACTCACCCCAGAAGAATTAAACCTCCCTCAAGATTCTACCCTATACAAAGAAAATGGACTTTACATGAAGAACAAGAAGGTTTATATACCTCCCTCTCTAAGCACCGAGGTTATGAAAATGGTCCATGACTCACCTTTAGCAGGACATCCTGGTATTCAAAAAACATCAGAATTATCAAGAAGAAACTTCTGGTGGCCTCTTCAACATGACTCCATCACAAGCTATGTCACATCTTGTCCTATCTGCCAAAAAGCTAAACCTAATCACCAACATCCTTTTGGCTTACTCATGAACTTACCTATCCCTGACAGACCATGGAAATCCATATCAATGGATTTCATCGTGGAACTTCCTCTGTTTCGAAAACAAACAACCATACTAGTTGTTGTCGATCGATTTACTAAAATGTCTCATTTTATTCCTTTACCAAAAACACTACCTCCAAATAATTGTCCATGGTCTTCATTTCCAACATCCTTCATTTAAATGGACTACCAGATGAAATAATATCAGATCGAGGAACACAATTTACGTCTCAATTCTGGAAAGAATTATGTTCGCCCCTCCAAATTTCCGCTAAACTATCATCTTCATACCATCCTCAAACAAAAGGACAAACCGAAAGAGTAAATCAATGTCTCAAACAATATTTAAGATGTTATTGTACTTACCTCCAAGATGATTGGTCTACTTGGTTACCATTGGTCGAATACTCCTACAACAACTCTTATCACTCCAGTAGTAAAATGTCTCCTTTCTTCTCAAATGATGGTTATCATCCAACTTCAATACCTACGGATCCCTCTATAACTTGTAATCCATCTGTCTCCCTCCAAATCTCGGAAATGAATTCAGTATTCCATACCCTGAAGGAAAACCTCACAAAATCTATTCATAGTCATAAAAAATTATATGATCTCAAAAGAAAACCTGTTCCCCCTTATGCTCCTGGTGACTTGGTGCTTCTTTCTACAAAAAAAATAAAGACAGCAAGACCTTCTAAAAAAATTGGACCATCTCTTCATTGGTCCATTCCCCATTGAAAAAATGATCAACAATGTTGCTGTAAAACTTACCCTGCCTACTAACATCAAGTTACATCCTGTATTCCATGTTTCTCTTCTTAAACCTCACATCCCCGATACATTTTCGAGAATAGTTCATGACAACCCTGATCCTGTTATCAACCAAGGTATCAAGGAATATGAAGTCGAAAAAATATTGGACTCCCGGTTACATAGAAGAAGATTACAATATCCCATAAGATGGAAAGGTTATGCTCCTGAAGAAGACACATGGGAAGACTCCTCTGATGTTCATGCTACCAAACTTATAAATTCTTTTCTCAAAAATCACCTGGAGAAACCACATGTTTAGCACTCGGAGTGTGCTCGTTCTGGAGGGGGTACTGTCAGATTCATTATGTTGCGATATGTGACTACTCCCCTTCTCTGTGATGCGGTATTCCCTCGCCTTATAGGGAAACTGCGCCACAGTTTAAACGTTGAGTTATTTTGCCATCAACTGTGTATGCATGCCAGCTCAACTCCTTCCTATTTAAGATTCCCATATACCGAAAGCGATAGTAACCTCGTTCATACCAAACTTACCTCCGTTGATTAACCTCGGCTTGAACTAAACCTACGATCCTGACTTCTCCAATCCTTGTTACCCGGACTGTCTACTCTACAATTCTGCCTGTTTTAATCCACTGAACTCGGAATGTCTCTGTTACTACTCTAACCTCTCCAGTTCCAAACCTCGGATTGTTTAACAGACTTCCTTACTACATTTAAACCAAAGCAGTTGCTTCATTATTGCAAGAATCTTTTTCTTTTCTACCACCATTGAATTGAATTAACCATTGCATACCTGCTGACCTACCTTTTGTTGTATTCAGCAAACTCCAGTCCAGCCTGTTAGACATTTAACTTCCTCTGACACTGAGGTGGCTACCTAAAGGTCATTTAAAGACATATCCTCATTTTCTGCAGTTGAGTTCTACTGTATCTTTTTACTCAGAGTTTCTCCTAAATAATTGTGACATTCGTGACACATAAGTAAAACCTTCCATTCACCTTATTGGTTTTGCAGCCCATCTCTAGTTCCATAATGTCTTAAAAAAAAAAAAAAAGATCCCTGAATTGAACTGCATATTCAAGGTGAGGTATTACCGTGGACCTATAAAGAGGCAAAATAATATCTTCCTTCTATGATTCCATAGCCTTTTAACACATCCCATTATCTTATTAGCCTTTGCAGCTGCCAGCTGACACTGTGCACTACAGCTAAGTCTATTGTCGTTCGGTTTATAGACTTTCGGCTTATGGAATACATGTAATACTATTGGCTTTCTATAAACCGAAATTAAGTCACCATTCATAAGAATTTTTATGAATGGGGACTCTATTTCGGTTTATAGAAAGCCAGCATTACATACAATGTAATCGCTGAACCCCGACCTCCAACACGGACATACAGTGAAATGTCCATGTTCGGGTCGGGGGTCCAAAAACCATAAAGTTCGGGACGAACATGAACAGTGCGGGTTGTGTTCGCTCAACACTAGTCAGGAGGAAAGCCAAGATCAGGATAACATAGGACAGGAATAAACAAGGTCTGAAGCCAAGGTCTGAAACATGGGGAACGAGGATGAATAGAAGTCAAACTAGCCGAGTCAGGAACACAGGATACCATCAAATCAAAATCACTAGGAGAGTCCACAACAGGTACTCGAAACCTTTCACAAGCACTGGTAAGGTGCAACTGAGAGGCTTAAATATGAATCTGGCACCAAATCGTCAGCCAGGGAGGTGGAATCAATCATGAAGCTAAGCTCCTTTAAGTTTTTTCATTTTCGCTGCTCGAGCATACATATAGCGTGCCGCACAGCCATCTTGGAGTGCACAGGACTCCAAAACATGGGTGCGAGGAGCGGAAAGGTAGCGAGCAGGTAAGTTAGGGGAGATTTGTTACAGATGCTCTGTGTCATCACATCACGGGGGAGATGACACTGACAGAGTTCGCATGCTGCCCGAGGTCTAAAATATAAAAAAGAGACACCAGACATTGGGAGGTGAAAAAATAGACACACGGCATTGAGAGAGAGAGAGAAAAAAAAAGATGCATTTTGGAAGGGGGGAGACACATTGGGAGGGTGGGAGGGAAAAAGGAAACACCTGGCATTGGTAGGAAGGGGAAAACAGAGATACCAGGCATTGGGAGGGAAAAAAGAGAGACCAGGCATTGGGAGTGAGGGAAAAAGTGACACCAGCCATTGGAAGTGAGAAAAAAAGAGACAATAGGCATCGGAAGGGAGAGAGGGAGGGAGGGGGAAAAGAGACACCAGACATTGGGAGGGAAAAAAAAGAAATACCAGGCATTGGGAGGGAGGGGAAAAAAGAGACACCAGGCATTGGGAAGGAGGGAACAAAAAGACACCAGGCATTGGGAAAGAACAAAGAGACACCAGTCACTGGGAGGGGAAAAAAGAGACACCATGCATTAGGAGGGGAAAAAGAGACCCAAGGGATTGGGAGGGAAAAAAGGAGACACAATGCATTTGGAGGGGAAAAGGAGAAGGCAGACACTTCCAGGAAAGGGGGGAAGATACACCAGTTATTGGGAAGGAGTAAAAAAGAGACACCAGGTATTGGGAAGGAGTAAAAAAGAGACACCAGGTATTGGGATGGAGGGAAAAAGAGACACAGTGCCTTGGGAGCAAGAGAGGGAGGGAGGGGAAAAATATACACCAGGTATTGGGAGGGAAAAAAATACACCAGGCATTGGGAGGGAAATACAAGAGAACCCAGACATTAGGAGGGAGATACAAGATACACCAGACATTGGGAGGAAGGGGGGGAAGAGACACCAGACATTGGGAGGCAGCGAGGGAGGGAAAAAAGAGACGCCAGACATTGGGAGCAAAATAAGGAGAAACACGGCATTGGGAGTGAGGGAATAAAAAGAGACACCAGGCAATGTGCTCCGCAGAGATTTTTTCAGGGGGGGCATACGTTTACCATCGTCCATGCTGCGCCGCACCTCTTTCTGACAATGTTATGAAGTGGAGGAGCTTAGTCATTATCAGAGCAGAATGCAAACAGTTGATAAATGGTGATGCCACAGCATAACTTTGCCAATTAAAATATGCAACAGTCAGCTTGCCTATTAAAATATGCCACTGTATTAAAAAAAAAGATCCCTGCGACGAGGGCACCATGTGGGGCACACAATACCTGGGCACCAGGTCTGATTTCCTAGTCGCCATAGTGATCTGGTGCCCGTGGTTTGTCGAGCCCTGCATTAAATTATCATTTTTTCCATTGATATGCCACAGCCAATTTTCACATTAGTATGAAAGTATTATTTTGCCGTTAATATGCCTATGTTGTTTTATTAAGCCACAGCTAATTTGGCCAATAATAGGCTAGTATTAATTTTCCCAATAATATGCCAGTATTTTTTGCCATTAATAAGCCACAGACAATTTGCCCAATAATATGCCCGCATTATTTTGTCATTAATAAGCTACAACCAATTTGCCCAATAATATGCCATTAGGATTTTGCCATTTAATGTGCGAGTATGATTTTTCCATTAATATGCCCCAGCCAATTTGCCATTTACAGTAACATGCCAGTATGATTTAGCCAATTAATATGCCAGTATGATTTAGCCAATTAATATGCCCCTATCAGTTAGCCAATCAATATGCCATTATAATTTTGCCATTCAATATGCCAGTATTAAATGGCTAAATCCTGGCATATTGAATGGCTCAATCCTAGCATATTACATGGCTAAATTCTGGCATATTAAATGGCAAAATCCTGGCATATTAAATGGCAAAATCCTGGCATATTACATGGCAAAATCCCCCCTTACCCCCTCCTGCGGACGCCCATGCACCAGGCATCAGGTGGGAGGGAGAAAAAAAAGAGACACCAGGTTTTGGGAGAGAGGGAAAAAAGAGAGGCCAGGCATATGGAGGGAGAGGGAAAAAAAGACACCAGGCATTTGGAGAAAAAAAGACACCCCAGCCATTGGGAGGGATAGAGGGAGGAAAAAAAGAGACACCAGGCTTTGGAAGGAAGGTGAAAAAAGTGAAAAAATAAACAAGGTATTGGGAGGGAGGGAGGGAAAAAAGAGACACTCAGCAATGGGAGGGAGGTAAAAAAGAGACCCCAGGCATATGGAGGGAGGGGAAAAAATACACCAGGCATTGGGAGAAAAAAAACAGACACCAGCCATTGGGAGGGATAGAGGGAGGGAAAAAAAGAGACACCAGGCATTGGCAGGAAAAAAAGAGACACCAGGCATTGGATGGAAGGGAGGCAAAAAAAGAGGCACCAGGTATTGGGAGGGAGGCGTGGGAAAAAAGAGACACCAGGCATTGGGAGAGAGTAAAAAAAGAGACACCAGGCATATGGAGGGAGGGGGGGGGAAGACACCAGGAATTTGGAGAAAAAAAGAGACACCAGCCATTGGGAGGGATGGAGGGAGGAAAAAAAGAGACACCAGGCATTTGAAGGAATGGAGGTGAAAAAAAGAGAAAAGAGACACAAGGTATTGGGAGGGAGGGAGGGAGGGAAAAAAAGACACCAGGTATTGGGAAGGAGGAAGGAAGGGTAAACAATAGACATCAGGCATTGGGATGGAGAAAGGGAGGAAAAAAAGAGACACCAGGCAGAGAGAGAGAGAGAGAGAGAAAGTTTTTTTCTTGTGTCAACCAATCACATGCTTGCTGTGACTGGACCCACACACAGAATCCTTTTGCAACCAGACCAGACTGTTTCCTACATATTCCTGGGATCTCACTTGGACCCACACACAGAATCATGTTGCAACCAGACCAGATTGCTTCCTATATATTCCTGAGATCTCACTTGGACCCACACACAGAATCCTTTTGCAACCAGCCCAGACTGTTTCCTACATATTCCTGAGATCTCACTTGGATCCACACACAGAATCCTTTTGCAACCAGACCAGACTGTTTCCTATATTTTCCTGAGATTTCACTTGGACCAACACACAGAATCATTTTGCAACCAGACCAGACTGTTTCCTACATATTCCTGAGGTATACAGCCAGAACACATCTAGACTTGGACTTTATACTCATGTCTCTACAATATCTGTATACTATCATCTCCATTTTATGCAACTTTGGATTTTCTATTGATCTATCTCACTCTAAATGATATACTTACACTATCTGTGGTCACTCTCCAGTTGATTTCAATCTCCTCCCACATTCTTCATGTGTTTTACAACCTTTAATTATTTTCTCTTCCTTCACTCAGATCTCACTTGGACCCCCACACACAGAATCATTTTGCAACCAGACCAGACTATTTAATTCCCTCCCTCCCTTCCCCACAACCCACCCACCCCCAACTTGATTTATTTTATAGTTCTGGTTAATCAGATGATGTGACTTGACCTCTAATCAACCACCTGTCATACTTCCCCCTTCTGCACATATCTACTAGTAATATCTTAACATTATCACATACTTTAATCACCTACCATTTGTAGACTTACAATGCACCCAACTATTCTCCTACTTGGTAACTTCTGGTGTGACTCAGTTCTCAGTTACCCCCACACACCTTCAATTATCACAATCTACTGTTATTTTTACCTCTCCCCTTTTATTTTCTTTCTGCCTTACACTCCTTGTGTGTCTCATGTTCCCCATCCCCTTTAGAATGTAAGCTTGTGAGCAGGGTCCTCTATCTCATGTTTTAGTCTGAAACTGTTTTGTCTAAATTTGTTTGTAACTCCCTTCTTATGCTCTGTACCAAGTGTTGCGTACATTTTTGGCGCTATATAAATAAAAGTTAATGTAATGTAATGTAATGACTGTCCTGAAAAATTGGTATGCAGGTTGTTTTCCAGTGGTTCTTCCTTGGTAAAATACCTGGCCAGGTGTGATAAAACCAGGGGGTAAGGACCCTTTATATGAATACCATCCCTTTTCGTATTTTATGTTATTGATATTGTATGTATGCCCATATTATGCATGTTTTGTTCATGTGACCAGCTTTCTATTATACTATATAGTGGCAATGGGCTTTTTCCTGTTTTATATGTACATATATTTTATTATTTTGTGTTTGTGATATGTAATATATTTATTATTTATGCATTCTATTATCTCTGGAGTTTTCCTTTAACACAGTCTCTCTTTTTTAAATATTGTGTTTCTCTTTTACAGTGGTCCAAATCAATGCGGTCTTAAGACTAGCTGCTATTTTTCTTGTCAGATGGAGACCCTCCTTTCAGTGCGTGTGTCCCTCCCCTAATTTCTTTTTTGTTTTTCTGTGCACCCAGTATACTGGTTAGTATTTTATCATTACTTTTCCGTATCATTTTTATTTTGTCTGGAGAAGGGGTTACTTTTATAATTTCCTTTTTGACAATATATATCTTTATACCAACATTGTTTTCTATTTATAAATGTAAATAATATCGCGGGTAGCAATTATTTTTTCAATCTACAATTTTAGCTAATCTAATTGCCAATTGTCTTTGTTGACTTCTTTTTTTTTTTTTTTTTGACACTCAGATTCTGTGGCATTTATGTTTTGGATTGTGTAAACCAGTCATTTGTGTGCTTCCAGATCATCCTTGTGTCTTTTACTGTCTGCGTTGCTCTTACTCTTGTTGTTGGTTATCAAAATCTTCTCTTATGTTATCTATTTCAGAGCACATAAATTAACATAAAACAAACATATAGAAAACATATAAACATATAAAGGTCGCGGCGGAGTGCTAACTGCCCAACTAGTGTATGTTTTCCCTTTTCTTTCCCTATTGTTTTGTTTTTTTTTTTTTCCTTCCTTCCTTTGTAAAATCTATTCTGTATCTGGTGATCCCATTCAATTTCTCTCAATTCTTGTTATCCAGTCCTCTATTGTTTCCCATTTTTTGTCCGGCTTAGTGCTGAGCCATATCATGCCTTTTTCCATTTTTAAATGGTATAGAATTAGATTTTTAAGTTGTGCCCATCCCGGGACAGTATCACTTCGCCAGTTTTTAGCGATTAGAAGTTTTGTAGCAGCGAGGAAGTGCGTGACCAGAAATGATTCTTCTTTTGTTTTTTTCCTCAGTGCAATGTGCAGTAGAGCGACTTCAGGTCTTTTATCTAATACTATGTTAGAAATTTCCTTTATTTTTTGGAAGCAAATATTCCATAATTGTTTGACCCCCTCGCATTCCCACCAGATATGCAAATAATCTCCTTTTTCTCTGTTACATCTCCAGCATACGTTTGTAGCATCTTTGTTTATTTTTGCTAATCTGGTGGGGACGAGATACCAGAAATTCATCAGTTTAATCTGATTTTCTCGTATATTTATGCAATGTATGTCTTTGTTGTAATTATTTATGATTTGCATCCATTCTCTTGGTGAGATTTCTGATCCGAGGGTGTTTTCCCATTTCTCTCGCGTCTTATTTATTTGATTCTCTTTCACGTCCCTCAGGGCCTCAAAGGCTTTAGTCATTACTTTTGATATCTTGTTACCCCCCATTATCGATTTCAAGTGTCCATTTCTATTGTCTGTACTTAAGTTTTTTTTTAAAAAAATTTAATTCTTAGATATCGAAATATCTCTGTGTTTCGCAGTCCGAATTCTTGGGAAAGTTCTGGGAAAGATTTCAGCTTCCCTAAATGTAGAAGATCTTTTATCTTATTTATGCCTGCCAATCTCCATTTATCTAGGTTTAGGTCTATTATGTTATAATCTAAGATTTTCAGATCGAGCACATCTATGATTTTATCCTGTAGGCCCAGTTTTTTTTTTTATGTTAAACCAGACAGGTAGTATGTTATCTATTATGTAGTTATTACCTCTGGTCCATTTGGGTTCTCTACAGGCCCATATGGCCAGATCTCCTCCTTCAAATTTTCGATTTTCAATCTTATACCAGCTTTCTTTTTTGGTTTCGGGTAATTGCATACCATATATGTGACCTATTATGTTTGCTAGGTAGTAATCTTTTATATCCGGCATACCCATGCCTCCCTCTTTTACTTTCTGTGTCAATCTGTTCAGTGCTATCCTAGGTCTTTTACCCAGCCATATAAATTTAGAGAAGGAGGATTGCAGCAAGGCTAGCCAATTGTCAGGTATTTTGCAAGGTAAGTGCCGAAACATATAGAGCCATTTAGGGAGAATATATGTTTTTATAACATTAATCCTTCCTGTCCATGAGATGAATAAGTTCTTCCAGGTTTTTAACAAGGCATTGGTTTCCCTAAATAATGCCATGAAATTTGTTGGTAAAATGTCCTGTACATCTGGTGTGATTTTAAGGTCCAGATAGTCAATTCCCTTATCTGACCAACCAAAATTATATTTATTCTGTAAATTTTTTTTTAGTGCATCTTCTATATTGGGAGATAAAATCCAGGACTTATCCATATTGAGTTTATAATTAGATACTGCTGAGTAGTGCTCAATTACTTTCATCAGTGCTGGCATTGAATATTTGGGTTCTGTTATTGTCAGTAGGATATCATCGGAGTATAACGCAATCTTAGTTTCTTCTTGATCAAAAGGGCATCCCCTGATATCTGTGCAAGCTATTATCTTAATTGCCAGTATTTCTATTGTAAGTATATATAACATTGGTGATAGGGGGCAGCCCTGACGTGTCCCATTATTCAGTCGGAACCAATCTGAACTAAAGTGCTGTCCTATTGTTCTTGCTGTTGGCTGATCGTATAATGATTTCACTGCACTTAGCAGGTAGCCATCCAGCCCAAAAACCTCCAGAACTTGGAACATAAATTCCCAGTTGACTCGGTCGAATGCTTTCTCTGCATCGACTGCTATAGTTAGTACCGTTTCCCCTTCGTACTAGCCCAATCTAGTATGTCAATTATCCTTCTGATGTTGTTTGTTGAACATCTCCCAGGTATGAATCCAATCTGGTCGTTATGGATCAATTGGCCTATAACCGTTCTTAACCTGGTTGCTATAATAGCTGCAAAAATCTTTGTGTCCGTATTGATCAAGGATATTGGGCGATAATTTGCCACTATAGAGGGATCTTTATTATGTTTAGGAATTGTCAATATGTTAGCTCTCAGAAATTCTTCTGGACATTTTCCTTTGTAGGCTATTTCGTTAAAGGTTTTTGTTAAGTGGTCCGCGATGTTGTGTTTAACTATTTTATAGAACCCAGCTCCAAATCCGTCCGGGCCTGGAGATTTTTGTTTTTCCTGATCTTCTATGGCGTTTAGTACCTCTTCTTTTGTAAATGGACTGTTCAGTTGGTCTTTATAAGCCCTGTCTAGTTTTTCGATCTGTAAATCTTTTAAATAATCTGAAATTTGGTCTGTTCTTAATTTTGGGTTTATATTATATAGGGAACTATAATATTTATTAAAAGCTGCTACAATCTCCTGCGGGTTCCTAAAAATCTCTCCCTCGTCTCGTATTTGTTCAATCTGATTTCTGGCTTGTTTTTTTTTTAATTGATTGCTTATTAATTTGCCAGCCTTATTACTGTTGTGGTACCAAGACTGCTTTAATCTCTGTAAATTTCTGGTCATTTTCTGAATGTTTATTTCATTTATTTGTTTTTTGATTTCCTGTATTATAGCTGTCCTCTCTTTAGTAGGCATTACTTTATTTTCTATTTCTAGCTTGTAAAACGTTCTGTATAATGTATTCAGATCCTTCCCCCTTTTTTTCTTTTCGATAGCGCCTAGTTTTATCAGATGGCCTCGAATTACAGATTTGTATGCGCACCAAATTATTGCTGCTGAGCATTCTGTATTTTCTTGGAAATAATAATCTGAGATCTGCCTGATGTATGTTATATTTTCCTCTTTATGGAGTAAGTATTCATTCAGTCGCCACTCTTTAACCTTTTCTTCTGCTCTGTTTCCTTTTGATTCCCAGATTACGGCATTATGGTCCGTCCATGTAGTTTCCTGAATAAAGATTTTTTTTGTTGCATTTATTAAGCCAATATTGCCCAGAATTAGGTCGATCCTTGCATAGGAGCAATGGATGTGGGAAAAATGTGTGAAATCTTTACCCTGAGGGTGGAAAGTCCTCCAAACATCATACAGGATGTTTCTTTTTAAAAGGGTAGAGAAGGATTTTGCTTTTCTTACCAAGTTTTTATCGATTGCGGTACCTTTCTGTAAGCTTTTATCCCAGATTGTGTCTGGTACACAGTTGAAGTCCCCGGAGATCAAAACAGTACCTTTTGCGACTTGTTCTATCTTGCTTATAATGCTTTGTATGAAGGTGATCTGCTTGTTGTTGGGGACGTATAAGTTTACTAAGGTATACCATAAGCCCTCTATTTGGCAGACGATTATAATGTATCTTGCATTGGCATCGCAGTCTTGGTATTCTATTTTAATTTGTAACCCTTTCTTAAACCAAATAGCCACTCCCCTGTTTTTCCCTCTTTCTGAGGATGCACATATTATGTGTGCCATTTGCTTACCCATATATGGAACTTTTGCTGCGTTTAACCAATGGGTTTCTTGTATACAACATATGTGCGCTTTTTCTTTTTTGATTAGATCTATCATTGCTGATCTTTTTTGGGGCTTGTTTAACCCTTGGGCATTAATTGATATTAACTTCACCATCTCTTTTTATTTGGTTTTGAGCAGTCTGCTGCTGCCTTCCGCTGCGACCTTAACATAGACAATACGGTAGGACAAAGAATAAGACAAACAATTAAAACCTTGGGTTCACTATTCTGAACCTCCCCATCCCTATCTCTTTTGGTTGCCGCCAACATCAAGAGATACTTGCTTCTTGATTGAAGCACAAATTAACTAGCCGCGTCACCCATAGACGCGAAAGGAGCTTCATCTAATGAATCTCCATAGCTGAGAGGTCTGGTATGCTTATTTTTTTCTTAATTGAATTCGCTGTTATCATTCCTTGTTCAGGAGCAAAAAGGGGGGGGGGGAGGAGAGGAAGAGGAGAGAGAAGAAAAAAAAAAAAAATTCACAAAATTCTGTCCTTCTTTGCAAAGCTGTTTTATTAATAACGTGAGTGATTGTGTTAATTTGTTACTTTTACATGTGATCTCGTGAAGTCAATTGTACCTGGTACTTCTTGTGATTGTTTGTATTTCTAATGTTTAGACCAGTGTCTTAATTAATTGTGCCGGTGTTTAGTAAGTATATAGTATTACCTCCCGTAGTATTTTTCCTATTTCTTGATAGAACTATTTTATTAGTTACTTGATTAATTGTGCTAATATAGTGGTATACTTAAAATAAAGTGTGCCTGGTGATTCCTGTGTTTATTTATAATTCTGTTACTTATACCAGTGAATAAATGATTGTGTCGCTTTTTAATATAGTAATATTATTACGTCTTATGATATCTCATCTTCTTGTTACTTAGTGTTAAATTTTATCTTAATCTATTAACTTTAATATATTTACATGCTATTTATCTACTATTGTCTTTATAATATGTAGATTTTATTACTTTACGGAAATATGGTCGTGTGTACTAGTATTTACCTTAATAAATTATTTGTGTTTTTGTGTACTTAATTTATTTCTATTTTATGCCTTCTTAATTCCCTTTTGTTTCGCTACTTCATCTCTGTGTATCTCATTCCTTATGTCTTCCCCATCCTTTCTTTTTTAATACCCCAGTACTTTCCTAGATTTATAGTTATCGTTCTAATCTTTCCTTGCATGGACTGAAGGGAAGAGGGGAAAGAGGGAGAGAGAGAGAGAGAGAGGGGGAAGGAAGAAGGAGAGAGAGAGAGAAAAAAAAAAAAGCAAATAGTGCTCCATTTATTTGTATATTTTTACTTTATTATCTTTTTTCCTTTTCTATTTATTTAATATTTACTTTCTCTGATTTGATTTAAATCCTTACTCCAGATTATCTATAATTTATTTTGTTGGATTCGTTTTTTGGATCCATTGCAGGGACTTTTCTGGGGTGTTGAATATTAATGTAGACCCTTCGTATTTGATTATTAAGGAGACTGGGAACCCCCAACGGTAGCCTATATCCCTTTTCCTCAATTCAAGGGTTGTCTGTGCATAATCCTTCCTTGATTGCCTAGTTTTATAGGATAAGTCAGGCAAGGTTTGGATATTAGCAAATTTCCCCTCTTTTATCGGGTTTTCTCTATTTCTTTTCATGACTAAGGCCTTGGTCTTATAGGACTGAAAGCATGGAATAACATCCCTAGGACTTTTTTCTGGAACTGACTTTGGTTTTATTACCCTATGACATCTCTCCATGTTGCCGTTCTCTTTGTTTAAGTCTAGCCCAAGAGCTTCAAAGTAACTTAGGAGATATTCTTCCAGTTCTTCTGTTTTTATTTCTTCTATTATTCCTCTAAATCTGATATTATTTCTTCTTGATCTGTCTTCCAGATCAGTAATTTTTCGTTCCAGTTCTTCTACCTTGCTTTCCAGGTTCTCTTGCCTTTTACTGTTGGCAGTGCAGCTTTCTTGGGTTAAAACTAAGTTTTGTTCTATTTGTTGAACCCTACATCTTATTTCTTTTAAATCTTGCTTAAGCTCCTTAGAGCTGTGCTGTATTTCTATTTTGATTTGTTCGAGTTGGGCTGCAAAACATGCATTTAAATATTCTGGTGTGATTTTTATTTGATCCATTTCTGATGAGATATCCAGTGTGCACTCCTCAGAGGCTGAACTGGCTGAGGCATTGGGGTCTGTTGATAATTTGGTGTCTACTAGGGTAGACCTTAGGTCTCTGGGCGGTAGGAGAGAAGAAGCCTGATAGGGATTTCTCTCTCCCAGGTTCTTGTTCGCTCTGCCCCTTTTTCTCCCTTTTTAGTAATGCCTTAGGGTCTTTTTTATTAACCATAGTGAAGTTTTGGTGGGTGAGACTTGGCAGTAGTGTGTTAGAAGTTGTGGTAGTTTGTATACAATACTATTCCTTTGATTTTCCCCCTTCTTTATAGTTTACTTTGGCGATATTATTATGCAGGGGCTTTCCTATTTCCCTGATCACTTCCCCTTCCCCCACTTCTGCCTTTTCTGCTGTAGCAAGATGTTTCTTTCTTGTTTTTTTTTTTCCTCTTTCTCGTCTCTCCCCTTCCCTGTCTCTCTCCCTTTTATTCAATCCTATCCTTTTCCCTTTACGTTTTTCTTTTTCTCTCTCCTCTTTGCCTTTTATGCAACTAAGCAACTTCCCTAGGCACTATCCTTCGTTAGGGTTCCAGGAACAACCTGTCTGTCTCCACCCTGTACGATTTATCCCTTTTTTACCCCCCAGATCTCCTTCCCCTGTGGATATTTCTAATATATAAATTCAGTCAGGTATGGTATTGCAAAACCAGTTGAAATGGGAAGAGTACATGAATACAGGAAGAACAAACTTATTCCACTTAGCTGTGCGGTTGCGGCTTCCTCCGGTTGGGGTAGGGTCTGCACTGGAACTCCAATCCCTCGTCCGCGGTCTGTGTCCCTGTATCCTCCGTGTGCTTTCTAAATATTTCTGCAGCTGACCCTTTTCTTTTTGCAGGTTTGAAGCCTCACATAGCAATTTTGGGTGAGGTATTGGGTGAGGTTTGTCCCACGCTACTTGCTCGGCGTTTAATCAGAGGTTCAGCATACCATCCCTCTCAGCTTCCGCTCTTGCGTGCCGTCACGTCACACGCTCAGCTCCATCCCCCAAAAAGGACCTTTGTTGACTTCTTTATAATTTGTCAAATGTCTCTGCTGATCCCTCATTTTTATAATTTTTGAATGATACTATCTTTTTTATTTATTTCCTGATTTCCCTTACTGGTTAGCCAGTTTGCTTCTTTTATATTTGTTACTAAAGGGTATACATTTATATGTATTTTTTGTAGTGTTAGTTTGAAGGTATTCACTTACCTTCTGTGTTTTTTCACAAAAAGAATCCAGTCAACAAGACCAAGGGATGTATTAAACCTACTAAAGTTGGCGTTTTTAAAATTAATTATTTTGGTGGGACCCGTAACAATTTGCCTTTTTGGGTTAATCTCAAAGGATACCATGTTATAGTCACTATTCCCTAAAGCTCCCTTATTTGGATGTTAGAGATAAGCTCCACCTTGTTAGTTATTAACGGATCCAGGCACACACCATCTCTTTTTTGTGTCTTTATTTGCTGATACTGAGAAATAAAACTAGGCATTCCGAAAATTCAGAAATTTACCACTTTTAGCAGAATTAGTGGTTACATTTTTACAATCTACTCCAGGGTTATTAAAATCCCCCATAATGACATTACATCCTGTTTTAGAAGCCTTTTCTATTTGCATTAGTAACTTTGATTCTTCAAGATCACCAATATTTGGTGGTTTATAACAAATACCCATTAATAATTTCTGGTCAGTTACCCACTGACTATTTTTTCTAAACAACATGTAGCCCTCCAAATTGATTGACCAACCATGTGTGTCATCCCACCATGTTTCTGTTACTTGCATTATGTAAATGCAAAATTAATGTGTTATACATACATATTGTTCGATTGACTGCTTGATGCTTCTTATACAAGTTTAGAATAATTCCACACAATTGTATCTATTTAATATTTGTTGAAGCTTGGTCTGCATGTCTCTAAACTGTAATAGGGATTATAAAATGGATAAAATTATATGGGGTTAATTGACCTTGTTTCAACATTTGTTAATGTATTTCTTTAATTGGTTTATTAACAACTCTGTAAGATCTTAGTATTATGAAAACATATATAGTCTCAAGAGGTTTCTGGGCTTTGCCCTAGTGCTGTTATACAAAGTAATTAAAAAAAACAAGCTGCAAAAGGTATAAAATCACTGACAGTTCTATGTAGATGTATTTTTCTCAGTTTGTACAGAAACTGCTGCCAATTTGTTTCAGCAAATCCCTACGTAGTATCTTATTGTACAATTCAGAGTAAAGGTGAGTAAATTAATATTGTGTTAACTATGTCCAGTGTAGAAAATAAAAAGATCCGTGCAGAACACATGATATAGTATTTCCTTTGTATTTGTTGTCCTGACTAAGTGTCTTTGTTGATAAAGGATTTTTTTTCCCCCACCTAAAATCTTATTAATTATTTTAGGGTCTACTCAGTAAAGAGAGAATTGTAGGGAATTGAGATGAGATTTTCACACTTTAAGTCAAAGTAGAAGATTTTTTACATTTCTCCAATGCAACTGAATGGGAGGATTTTGTACAACTCTATTCCCTACAATTCTCTCATTATTGAATAGACCCGTATGTGTTAAGTAAACTAATGAACAACATATTTGAAGGACATTTGTTGACAAAACTGAAGATCTCTAATTGAAATATTATTTTAAGTCTAGGCTTTTTTTTAATGTAAATGTTTCAATGAAAGAATACATATACAGTTCCTTATTTAGACCTGTTTTCTTTATGTTGCTCTATCAGGAAAAAGGCATGATTTTTTTTTATATGACACAATTGAAGAAAGAATTTGACCCAATCAGCTAAACAACACATCCACCCGCTGATAGAGCTTTATGGAGCAAAGAGAGTTCAATAATTTTCTTGATTTGTAGTATTTCTTTTAAAATATTTATATTTAAAATTCCTACTCGATGTAAAGTTTAGTTCAGCATAAGCTATTTTTTGTGTTTTTTACACTCTATAATATTATTCCCTGGGTAATCATGGTAGCATATACATCATGGGTTAGCTATGCCCCTTACAGCCGATAGGACAGGATAAAACACTCAAACCTTTAAAGAAGGACCACTTCCTAGGATCCCCAGTCTTTTTTCCTATCCTGCATTCCTTAGGAGGGAGCTGATAGCTCCCTACAGGCTAAGTTATTTTTCTTGATATCATTATGTATTTTCTTATGTGTTGTATATATACGAAAGTCTTTATTCCCTATATGAGCTGAAACTGCTTTTTTTCTTCCTCATATGGATCCTCACCTTTCCCCTCTTGAAACGTTAAGAGTACCTTTGGTTTTACCTCCATTCATGTCTGCCATTTCCTCAGTCCCTGTTTGTTTCCAGGGTCCCTGGTTGGTGCCCTATGCCGACTGGACTAAAAGCTAGTGTTTCTTACTTGGTCTTAAGGCAGGATAGACTCTTGAAGCTCAGTCCTATGATGCAAACTATGGACATTTCATGTTGCGACGGGAATCTTAAGTATGAGCAAAACTGCTAAATGGTTCGAAATAATTCCCAACTCCTAAAATAAAGGTATTTTAGGATCCAGCATGACACAGGTAAGTGTCTTAGTGCCAGCACTGTGTACTTGAAGGTGACGTATTGTGTTTTCTAAGGAGTTTACTAAAGTGCCAGTACTTTAAAAATGTTTTGCCACAGGCAAGTTTAGTTTCTCTCACAGTATTATTTATCTCTTTTTTTTTTTTTTTTTTTTTTTTAGCTTTGTTTATTGATTTAGCTGCTACAATTGTAGAGGAAAAACAGCTTTGCATTGATTGTCTCCAAAAGATAGCTGCTTCTTCATCCACCATTCCAGACCAATCACCAGACATACTGGCTTGGATAAAAAAAAGGAGGCCGCTCATCTCTGCAGCTTTGGAGGTATGACAGAGGGAGAAAAGAGACGCAGGCGAAGACTGGACTCCTCTAACTCCTCAGGCTCAGAATCTTGGAACCGGAGGGTGAGTTTGAAAAATTAGATCAGGTGGATTCCAGTGAGAGTGATGGTAAGATTCTCTCAAAATCCCTGGATACTGAGTCTACACTAATTTTGTTGACCTGCTAAAAGCAGAAGCTCTCTTTCCCCCTCCATAAAAGAGGTTGTGATGTCTGAATGGAAAAATCCTGAGAAACGTCTCCCCTTCCAAGGTAAGCTAGCAAGACTCTATCCATTGGAGGATTGGACTTCTAAAATTTGGACAACCCCACCTAAGGTGGATGCTCCTATCTCAAGAGTGGCGAGGAAAAGACAATGCTACCTCTGGACAGTTCTGCTTTACTGAGAGAGCCCATGGACCACAAGTTGGATGCAGATTTATCCAAGATCTATACAGCTGCGGGAGTAGTCATAAAATGTGTGTCTAGGTCCATGAAGAGCTGGTTAAGAGAATTGGATTTGGATGTGGAGAGAAGAGTCAAATGAGAATCTCCAAGACACAATTTTGGACCTGCACATGGCCACAGAATATCTTCCTGAAGCATCACTGGACATTATGAGAATATTTTCATGAACCATGGCTTTATCAGTAGCTGCCAGGAGAGCGTTATGGTTACGCTACTGGGGAGCTGATGCATCCTCAAAGTCTAATTTCTGCTCTTTTCCTTTTGAGGGAGAGCTTCTATCTGGCAAGACCTTATAAGATTCTATAAAAAAAGGCAGCAGAAGGACTTAACTTTTTTTATCACAAGAAAAAAGTGCCAAAAAAACCAGGTACTTCATGGTCAGACAGACGTCCTATGAAGGACCAATATTTAATGAATTCCCAAAGCTACCAGCCTGGTAGGGAATAGAATCATGGGAACCAATTGCAAGGTGGACAAGCTCCTATAACGGAGCTGCACTGCCTATTTCCAGAGTTTGTGTGCTCCAAACAGAGAGCACACCATCCCTGTAAATACATCCAGGAGACAGACAGCAGCTGAAAATTCAGAAACAGAGTCACTCACTCTGTTGACAATTCAACCAGCATGAAAAGTATCCGCAAATTTTTATGCTTTTTGTTCTGGTCGAATTGGCAAAAGAGTGAGTGACTGGAGCACACCTGTCTCTCAGGGGAACAATATGCCCCTGGCTAAAACAGCCATTTTTCTTGGTATTTCCGACTTGCCTCAATCAGAAGATGTTTGAAACACCCCTTACCCTATTATTATAGGGTGAGGTGGCATGATTTACAGGTCAGTGACTATTGTCACTGGCCTGTAACTTTAAGACCACCAATGGGCAGTCCCCACAGCCATATTTATTTATTTTTTCCTTTCTTGGATGCCTTCACTCATGAAGCTTCCATCAAAGCCCAAAAATCATGAATTATGGCAACAATGCTGAAATTGCACTATTTTAAAGGCAGCTCTTTCATGTAGGGGCTTTGTCAGCAATGCATTGCGAGCCGTACATGTACGGGCATTGTCATGAACGGGTTAATAAAATATTATTAAAAATGAATTTGCTGTTTTCATTTTCTTCCATGTCTCCCTTTATTCCAGTTCTTCTGCTCTTTTTTTTGCCCTATAGCAAAATATTGCACCCACAGGACTTGCCTTCTCACCACATTGCATCATCCACTGATCTTGCCATTGCACCCAAATGACTTGCCCCTGCACACAGAGAACTTTTCCCTGCATAAATATGTTGCCATTGAATCCAAAGTCTTTCCCCTGGACACACCCCTGAACTTACCATTGCTCCAAATGACTTTCTATTTTTCCACCAGGATTTGCCATTGCTCCCCCAGGACTTACAATTGCTACACATTGAGCACCAACTAAACTTGCCCCCACACAACATTGCAGCACCAACTGGACTTGCCCATGCAACAGTTCTGGCAGGTTTTTATTCAACTGTTCTGGCTCAAAAGACCTGAGGTTTTGGGCAGCATCGAAGAATGTCTGTGCATAGCACATAAACAGCTATGCAGTGGATTTTTTTTGTTAAAACATCTGGTTAAATTGTAAACAGATGTCTGCTGCAATATTGTTTATAATTTTTTTCTTTTGTTTGTAGAATATGTTGGAATGGAACCAGACAGAAGTCACAGAATTCATCTTCTTAGGATTTCAGAACCGCCATGTTTTTAACCTTCTGCTGTTTCAAATGTTTCTTACAATGTACATCTCAGATTTGGTGGGGAACCTGCTTATTATTGTATTGGTGGTTAAGGTTCCAAGCCTGAAATCTCCCATGTATTTCTTTCTCGCCCAGTTATCACTGTCTGATATCTTGCTGACCACCACCATAGTTCCTAAAATGCTCCAAATCATTATTAACAGAGGAGGCACCATATCTGTTACTGGATGCATAACACAATTTTTTTTCTATGGTGTGTCAGCTGCTGGAGAATGTCTTATTCTCACCGCAATGTCTTATGACCGTTATTTGGCCATATGCAATCCATTACATTACATCTCTATCATGGACCTCCGACTTCGTGTCCAGCTAGTTTTTTGGTCTTGGCTCTTAGCGTGTATAGTATTATCATTTGTTATTTTCTTTCTATGCAGTGTACAGTTCTGTGGTCCCAACACAATTGACTATTACTTCTGTGACATTGAACCTATCCTTGAGCTGGCTTGTTCAGATCATACCATTATTGACCTTTCATACTTTGTCTCAACCATACTTTTTGGACTAATTCCATTTTCATACATTCTTTTCACATATATTTCTATATTTATCACTATCACTCAGATTTCTTCCACCAGGGGGAGACAGAAGACCTTCTCTACCTGCAGCTCACACTTGATCGTGGTGAGCATCTACTATGGGACTCTGATAGCGATTTACATGTTGCCCTCAAGAGGACAACAATATAACATAAAAAAACTTTTATCGCTACTATACACTATGGGAACCCCCTTTCTCAACCCCATTATTTACAGTTTTAGGAATCAAGAGATTAAGAGAGCTGTAAAATATGTCTACAAGGTCTTGAAAAGGAACTAACATGGAAAACACAAGAACAAAATTTATAAATGTACAAACTTAAGCAAATTTTCAATGTCGATCTCCATCATAAATGATTGGTATCATGATAGATTGAATTTCTTCTCCTCACACAGACAGATCTGCCATGCTATTTGACTCATTTTGGACATATGTCTAATTGTGAGCTTCCCTTGGATGGATCAACTAAGAACTCTATTTATACACATATGGATGATAGCTGTATACCAGTGGCCATCCACTCAGCCGCCTTTCTCATGTATTGACATGAACCCTTATATGTTTTTATCATGCCTTTATTTAATGTCATGTATTTTTGTTTTTGCTACACAGCACATTTTTAAAAATCAATATGGGTAGGCAACCTGCAGCCCTCCAGATGCTACAAGACAACAATT
Source organism: Pelodytes ibericus (assembly GCA_036172795.1). Classification (NCBI taxonomy): domain Eukaryota; kingdom Metazoa; phylum Chordata; class Amphibia; order Anura; family Pelodytidae; genus Pelodytes; species Pelodytes ibericus. The sequence goes on along the minus strand of CM069858.1, from coordinate 226,295,058 downwards.
CCCATAATCCTGTGCCAGCCTCTTATGAGAAAGAGCATTATGGGAGATTTAGTTCATCAGCAGTTGGAGGTTGCCTACCCCTGTTGTAGAGAATTTAAGTTTAAATTAACATACATATACATTTTGAATGTGTCTGTGTGTTTATCACATCACCTTGTGGCTTGATTATGCAAATCACACATTTCCCACTGAAAGTAGTTAATTTTCATATCAAGTCACAAATGCCATAAATAAGAGCCACCACAGACACATTGCAATGAATTAATTTACATATCAAGCTACAAGGGGATATCATAAAGAGGAGAACCACAGACAGATTTAAAGTAGTTGATTTAAATATTAAGCCAAATGGTGAATCATAAACACTTTGTGGCTTGATATGTAAACTGCAATTATCTCTTAGAAAAGTAATAATTTGCTTATCAAGTGACACATCTCTTATGTATGACATATCCTGTGGCTCGGAATGCAAATTTACTAATTCTAATTGAAATGTAGTAATATTCATCACAATAGCATTTAATAATAGTCTGTATCAGTGTTGTCCACTCTTGGTCTAAGATTTAGTTCTTACATGTTTTCTCACCTTAATCTTGGGAGTAACTTTAGGTAGTTTATTACTAAATTATTACTTTTCTAAGAGATAATTGCAGTTTGCATATCAAGCCACAAAGTGTTAATGATTCACCATTTGGCTTAATATGCAAATTAACTACTTTAAGTCTGTCTGTGGTTCTCCTCTTTATGATATCCCCTTGTGGCTTGATATGTAAATTAATTCATTGCAATGTGTCTGTGGTGGCTCTTATTTATGGCATTTGTGACTTGATATGAAAATTAACTACTTTCAGTGGGAAATGTGTGATTTGCCTATCAAGCCACAAGGTGATGTCATGAATTGGAGATACCACAGACACATTTAAAATGTATATGTATGTTAATTTATGCATTTGCATGTTATTATCCGAATACAATGTTTAGATCATTTTTGATAATGTTTTTATTCTTCATTCATAGTATAAAAATGTTTAAGTATCAGAATCCCTTTAATGTATATAGAATCAGTGATTGATTATACATAATAAATAGTTTCATTGACTGCTTGGTGCTTCTTATACATTTATAAAAGCATCCCACAATTTTATCTATTAAATATTTGTTGAAGAATGGTCTGTATGTCTCTAAAATATAATAGTGATTGTAAAATGGAGACAATTATTTGGGGTTAATTGAACTTGTTTCAAAGTCTGTTTATTTCTTTATTTAAATGTTTTATTAACAACTCTGTGATCTTACTAGTATGGAAACTTATATTTCCTCAAAAGCTTTCTATGATGTGCCAGTCTCAAGTGTTTTTATACAAGGTAATTGAAAATCCATGTTACAAAAAAGTATAAAAATCCCTGACATAATTCTGCTTAGTATTTTTCTCCGTGTGCGCAGAAACTGACAATCGGCAAGAAACAATATATTTTTATCTGCAAATCCTTATACAGGATCTACTTGTACAATTCAGAGTAATGGTGAGTAAATAAATATTGTGTTCATTATGTACAATGTAGAAAACAAACGATCCACATAGACACTTTAGATTGTGTTTAATATACTGTTGTTATTTAATATAGTTTTGGCATATATATATATATATATATATATATATATATATATATATATATATATATATATATATATATATATATATATGTGTGTGTGTGTGTGTGTGTGTGTGTGTGTTTCCCCATTCCCATTTCTGTTCTGTGTTCACAACAATTTCAATAAAATATAAAAAATAATAATAAAAAACCCAGACTGTATTTAATTTGTATTTGTGGTTCAGAATAAAGGTCTTTATTGATACAGATGTTTTTTCACATAAAATCTAATTTATGATTCTAAAGAAAGTGACATAATGTACAACATATTTAAAGGCCAGCTGTAAGCAAAACAGTTAGGTTTAATTGAAGATTGTATCAAGTGTAGTTCTTTTAAATAGAAATGTTTTTTTATGGAAGAATACAAATACAGTACCTAATTTAGCCATTTTTGCTTAATATTGTTCTCTCATGGAGCAGACATGATGTTTGTCTGACGCTATTGAAGACTACATATGATCCAAAAAAAAGCATATCTGCACCCCCTCTGGAGCTTTACTGTAAGGTACTATAATTGTATTCTTTCATTACATTTTTTTCTTTTAAAATTGTCTAAACTTGTCAAAAATGTTTTGTCTACAGTTGTCCTTTAAATTCTATTCTAATGTGCATTGCTTCAGCATGGTTTTATTAATTGTATAATCATTTTTAAAAGTATAACTTAACATATTATTCTTCTAAAATAGTATTTTAAAAAACATATTTAGCTCTGATTTATTAAAAACCTTGAAACAATGAAACACTTGTTTTTATTATCAAAAAGGGAGATGGATAAGCACAAAACATAACCACAAGATAACATTATGATATATCTAAAACCTATATGTGTATACATAATGTCTGCTTATGTGTTGTGCTCATCATCTCCCATTTTGCTATACCATGTGTGAGAACGAGAGGGGTTCTTGGGGAGTTTAGGTTCTTCCATTTTTAGTGGCCAGCACTCTATGCTTTTTTTTTATTTTTATTATCATCCAAGGTATTTTGTTAACACACTTTTATGTTAATTTGTTTTACTATGAGGTTGTAACTATTAATGCTGGATTAATTAAAATAACTGTATAGATATTGCATTTATAACAAGCTATATATCCTTAGATAAATCTGTGATGTAATTCATTGCATTTTAAAAAAGCAAAGTAGGGCTTTCATTTTATTTTTCTAAACCATAAGCAATCTATCAAAATCCATAACTCCAATTGTTTACACCTGTGTTTTTTTTTTTTTATATTTCAATATTTATTTATTTCATTCTTTCTGTCATATAAAGGGGACGTTACAAGACAAATATATATAAATACAGTACTGATTTACAAAACACATTGCAGGACAGGGGATATCGTGTAATTCTTCAACCAACTATGATCATGAACTGGGGGGTGAAGGATGTGGGGAGAAAGAGTCACCCATTTCAGAGTTATATTGACAGCAATAACATCACAACCACTCCCTCCATGATCATAGATTCCAAGATGAGGCATTCCAGAGGCGAAAACGGCATTGCCCCACGTCACTATTCTTAACATGATATTTACAAAAAGACAAAACAAATATATTATATATAAGGAGGGGTCCAGGGTACCTATCAGATGCTTAACCATGTGTGGATGGATATATTCCACTTATAATTCTTCTCTCTTTACCTCCCACCTTCTCTGCTATTTCTCTCCCCATCCCTACTTCAACCTTTTCTTCTTGGATTTACTTATTCCTTTCAATTTGCTCGGGTCCAGTTCTGGCTCTAATCTTGCTTTTACTGGGTAAGGATTTCCACCCAGGCCTTCCAGAATCCTGGAAAATGATCCTTCTGTTTTATCTGAAAGGCTATTCCTCCTTCCATCCTACACTGGTGTTCCATCTGGTTTCTGATAATTGACCAGTCTGCCACTATTGTGTATCTCCAGTTCCTCGCTATTGATAGTTTTATGGCAGATAAGAGGTGTATAAGTATTGTATATTTTCCCTTACTCATACTAGGGAGTTCCAAGTGTAGTAGTGCTCTAATCGGAGTCAGGTCCCATTCCACCTCTAGAACCTCTCTTAACCAAATCTTGGCTCTGTCCCAAAGTGGCATTAATACTGGGCAATTCCACCAGATGTGTATGTAGTCTCCAGGATGGCTACCACATCTCCAGCATGTTTGGTCCACATCTGGGTACATCTTTCCCAAGGTTACTGGGACCAAGTACCATCTATTTGACAGTTTATATTGTAATTCATTCAGATTTAAACAATGAATATTTTTATATAGGAGACTTAAGGAGTTATTCCATTCATTTCTAGGTATCTTGGCTTGTAATTCGTTTTTCCATTTGGCCAATGCTGGAGGGTGTGGTTCCATCCTGGTATCCCGCAGTAGCCCCAGGCATCTTTTAACTAGTTTTTTATCCTGTGCTAAGACAATAGTTTATTTAATATGGGTGATCATTCTATTGGCTGCTTCTCTGTAGAGGAACTTATTTAGGAACCCTTTCACTCATAAATAGGTTAATATTTATCTGTTAATTGAAATTCCTATTTTAGATTGCTAAAGGATTTCATTGTTAATCCTTTTATCAGGTCAACCTGACTTCTCATTCCTCATGCCTTCCAGGATGATAAGTTCAAATCAGGGATCAGATTTTCAAGTATAGACAGTGGTAGATCCAAAACCAATTGATTTTTTATACCTGTCTTTTTCTTGAATCTTTGCCAGTTATACAGGATGTTCTTTAATGGGAGACTACCTTCGGGGTCTTTAATAATTTTGTTGGCCATCCTGTTAGACCAGAAATATGCCAGCATATCTATATTGGAGGGTATTAAGTTCTGTTCCAGTTTATACCAACTCAGTGATTTAGATGTGGGCTTTTGTGTCTTAAATGCATGAGCCAGCAATGCTGCTTCCGAATAGTCCTGAATTAAGGGGATTCCCAGGCCGCCATATTGCTTTCCGCCAATCGAACAAATGCGGCTTGAATCAGTTTCATCCAACTACATGGGACCATCAGAGGAATCATTCTAAACACATATGCGAATTTTGGCAAAATAAAAGCTTTTACCGTATTCATCCTTCCCCACCAAGAGATGTTAATACCCAGATAAACTAAGCTATTTTTAGTTATAATGAACCCATATTTCCCCTGGATATATTTTATTATGGAATTTTCTACATTGATGGGGAGGATCACAGTCTTTGTCCTGTTTAGCCTATAATTTGAGAGGGCGCTTTAATTATCTATTATGGTCATTAATTCTCTAACTGAGTTCACATGATCTTCCAGCGTCAGTAATACATCATCCACGTATAATTTGATTTTATGATCAGGTGAACCTAGATAACCACTGATTTTATCCATATTCTTAATTTGCATAGCCAGTGGTTCGAGCGCAATAACATACAGGAGGGGAGAGAGGGGACATCCCTGTCTCGTCCCGTTCCGTATGCTGAACCACTCAGAACAGATGCCAGAACCCACTGCTCTCCCTGACTCAGATGTATACATTGCCATGATTGCCTGTAGTATCCAATCATCTATACCAAATGCCCTCATTGCCCTCTCCATAAAGCCCCAACTGACTCTGTGAAACGCCTTCTCGGCATCCAAAGACAGAGCCAGCAGAGGCACCCTGCTTCGGCTGGCACTCTGGAATGAGTTCATCAGCTCTCGTATATGGTCCGAAGATGAATGACCCAGGACAAAACCAACTTGGTCTCGTCCTATGACTTCCTGGATTGCCAGCCTCAGCCTTTCTGCTAATATATCTGCATAGATCTTATAGTCGGTATTCAGCAGAGATATAGGCATATAACTGGTTACATCCTCTGGGCATTTCCCTGGCTTCAATATAGGGACTATATTACCCTTAAGCATCTCACCTGGTAAACAGTCCTGATCCGCAAATTCGGAGAAGGCTCTCAGCAAGTGAGGTGCCAGTGTACCATCAAATATTTGTAGAACCTAGGACTAAATCCATCAGGTCCTGGGGCTTTCCCCTTCTCCAGCTTTTCAGTTGACCTTGTGACTTTTGTGATCTCAAAGGGCATGTTTATTATATTCCTGATTCTATGCAATATTTTTTTTTTGAAGATCAGTTTCTGAAAGTATTCTGCTCTAGTTTTTTCTTGTAGTGTGTAAGCCAAGTTAAATAATGCCTTGTAGTAATCGTTAAAAGCCATACTTATATTTGCTGGTGCCAGCTCCGTTATGCCCTTGTATACTATCTTGGAAATAAGGTTTGCCTTTCTTATATTCTTCAGTTTGTTCTTCAACATTTGGTTCACCCTATTTCCTTTATAGTACCACAGAGTTTTCAGGGATTCGAGGGTCTTATTGGCTCTGTCAGTTATTTGTTTATTGATCTTCATATTTACGATTTCCAGATCCCTAGTCAGTGATGCCGACGGGTTCTGTTTATTCTGCGTTGATAAGTGATGCAGCTGTATATACAGATCTGATAGTGAGCCTTAACTCTGTCTTTTTTGCTGAGTACTCAATTTGATCAAGTAACCTCTCACTACGCTTTTATATGTGCACCATACTGTACCCGGGGACATTCCATCCACCGTGTTTTCCTCAAAATAGAGCTCAGATAATTTTTTAATAGTGTCCATATCCTCTTTTTTCTTTAATATATGGTTCTTCAGCCTCCAATCTGAAGTGAGTTTTTTATATTCTGTCTTCCATTCCATTGTAACAAAGTTATGGTCAGACCATGTAGCTTCCTGAATTTTAACTTTTTCCACCCTATATGCCAGACCTGAGTCTCCCAGGATCAAATCTATCCTGGAATAAGCCAGATGAGTTTTTGAGAAGCATGTATAATCTCGGGTAGTGGGATTGAAGATTCTCCATATCATAAATGGCATGTCTGTCCAACAGTGCCTGGAATCTGTGTGCCTGTGACCAAACATTTCGGTCTTTTATTTTACCTGATTGTGTTTTTTTATCCAGATGTGGGTTTAGGACACTATTAAAGTCCTCCATCCAAATTAGGGGGCCCTGTGTGACCTTTTTTATTTTTCCCATTACTTTTGTGATAAATCTCACGGGGGAAGTATTAGGGGCATATATATTGGCTATCGTTAGGATCTCATTATTAATTTTACAAACCACAATAATAAATCTCCCTTCTGGGTTGCTTTCTACATGCTTAATCTCGACTGCAAGGTTGCTGGAAAAGATTATGATGACCCCTCTCTTTTTTTTATTTTCTAATGAGGCTGTAATCATTATCGGGAATCTAGATGGACCAAGTTTTATTTTATCTTGACTCCTCCAGTGAGTCTCCTGCAGGGCACAAATATCAATTCTGAGATCCGTTAAATGGCGTAATAGTATGGCCCTTTTTTGTGGGGTATTTAGGCCCTGCACATTGATTGAATCAAACTTAATAATTTATCCAATTTCTTTATTTCTTAATCGTAATGCATCTTCCAGTAAGGGACCCGTCCGTATATACAACAAAAAACATATAATTATGGATATTTCCATCATCTTACCACAAAAAGCTTGAAAGCTGGCGCCACTCAGAAGATTTTTACCCATACTGCCGTATGGTGTGTGGAGCCAGGAGTAACCCCATGGAGAGACCATCGTCTGGTTAGATAAGCCCATTACAGACAAAAAGAGAGAGGAGAAAAAAAACTAAAAAAAACACTTGTGTTCTTAATTAATCTACAATTAATACAATGTATGGCTCAGCTATCCATTCAACCCTTTAAAAGGGAAATTTTTAAAAATTTTAAAAATACAATAATTACATATAATATTTCAGCAGAATTAAATACACACATTCATCCTAACGTTCATACATTCATCCCACCCCTGGATCTATATCGTTAGTAATTTCCTATGCAGATTAATTTATCTCATTCTCAGCCAAGGAGACCATACCATATAATGAAGATCCATCCTTTCTTGATTATTATGGTATTGGATCCCTGGAAATCTAGCTGGGCAAGCAAGTCTCTCATTTTAAACCTTTCAGAAGACTTCCATGCTTTTGCTATAAACAATTTAGCAGCTACTAGAAAATGTACGATTAGGTATTTTGTTTCTTGTTGGATTAAACTGAAAGAGTACAAGGTAGTTTTTTTGTAATTTTTTTATTGCACCCATCCAATCAGCATCCTCAATTTCTACACCAATCTCCCGTTTAATAATTATTGGGAGAGATCTAAATGCCGCTTCATAGTTTATTGCCTTAAAGGACTTTTACCAAATTTACATTTCAATTGAATCCTAAAAACAACAATATCCATATCAGGTTTTTATAAATGCTCTTGATGGGATATTTCTTTCAATAAAGTTTTTCTCTCTCAGGTATTTAAAAAGATCACTTGCGTGTACTTCATATGCATTCCTCCGCTCTAGAAATGTTTATCATCTGGTTAAAATATAAATTTTAGCTTTTTTACATTTTGTTTTGTTTTAGATCCTGTACTTGTTTTTCCAAAATTTCCAAAGACAGATATCTGTCTATTCCGTATGTTGATTCTCTCTTATTTTTTTTCCATTGTATATTACAAATTAGCAGCTGTAGGAGCTTCTATTTTTAGACATTTTCTTTATTCTGAATACAGTTTTTTTTTTAACGGGGGCTGTCTCTCTTGTTCTAACAAAAGACATTTAGTTTTCCCTGTTTCCAAAGGTGTCGATTTAGCCAGATGAGAAATCAATACTATTACAGCAACATCAGTTCTTTTATGTTCTTGATATGAAGTAATATGCAACTCAGCATGCATTCCATTTCTAAAAAAAAATGTGTTACATCTATTCTGATACTCTCAACAGATGATGTTAAACATTCAAAGGAATGGATCATAATAAGAAGTAAAGCTTATGGAGAATAAAGCAGTACATGGTATTAATTCTACCTATCAGAGATTGAAATAAGGTCTTCCACTCATTAAGTTTGTTAGAAATGTTGCACACTAAAATTAAGTGTTTGATCTCTATTACTGTTTTTGTTGAAATAGGAGATCTCAATACCTCCATATTCTATACATCAATATCTACCCCTCAAGTCATTCTGTTCTTTCTTATTAGCACTGAAATAAAGAGCCTAATGTTTGGCGATTTTTAATTTACAATAATAGAGTTTAGAACAATTATCAGTCTCATCCATTAAAGCTTTCAATGACCCTGATCGATTTCTTAATAAAAGTATTATGTCATTGGCAAAAAGCGTTGCCTTGATTTCCTTAGAATCCACTTTGATGCCTTCTATATTTCTGTTCTCCTAATGCTCTGGGATAGGGGCTCCAAATATATCCCATAGAGCAAAGGTGCCAGGTGACAACCCTGAAGAGTGCTGTTGGATAAGTCAAACCACAGATAAACTATACCTGACCCAGTTAGTCTGGCACTTGTTTTTTTGTATAAGTCCCATACCGCATCAAAAAAAGGACCCCTCATCCTTAGCTTCTTCAAAAGCTCCATGAGGTAGGTCCAGCTGACCCTGTCAAATGCTTTCTTAGCGTTTAATGACAGGGCCAACATGGACCTTCCCTGAGACTTAGCCATTAAGAGGACATTCAAATATTGTTTAATATTGTCTGATCTTAAAGGAATAAAACCAGATTGATCAGGATTGATCAATTAAGAGATTTGTTTTTCAGCCTACCTACCAAGACTGCAGAATTGTTTTAATTTTCCACATTTCCAATTTTAATACGGCTCCCTTCTATAACTGCTTTGAAGGCGCACCATGATGTTGATACTTATATTCATCCTCTATCATTTTTCTGAATACATTTTTTACACTTTCCATACATAAATCGAGGATTTTCCAGCAAGGAGAATCCTCCACTCCCCTTTCCTTGTATTCACCATATAAATCAACATTAAAGACCATAATGCTGTCAGTCTCTTAAGTACAAATAAGGTACCGAGATACAATCCCAGTCAAAACAGCATATCAACTAGCATCATGTGCTTCCCCTGGTGACCTGCCCTTCCAATAAGAGGGGGATTCCATGGAAGCAAGAGTATTGCGGTCCCAGTCTCCTTCCACTAAAATAACACTCTCATTTCCTTTACAGAGACTCATGATTCAACAATTTGTGCTTCAAGGTAATTACAATTATGAATCTTCTCTCAATGTTCTTCCAAGATCTTAGTCATGAAGTCCTGTGATAGCATATTTGGAATTATAGTTAGAATCTGCTCCAAAATTTGCGTTGAGCTAATATCTTAAATAGATTCCATCGTATCACTCTTCTTATCTTTTATTTCTTGTCTGAGATAGTATCCTTTAAGTGTGTTTTTTGGGGGATAAGTAAATGAAAAAAAAGTGGTTAAAGATATTTTTTGTTTGGTTTATTTTACCTGTTTCCCTTCTTTATGTTTTTTGAATATTTTTGTTTTCCTGTTTCAGAAACAATTTCAATTCCTCACTTATCAATTTGTAATGGGTTTCCTTATTCTAAACTAGAGATCACTAGTTAAGGCCTCCACACGCATTGGAATTTGGTTACTCCCCTTGTAATTCTCAGATGGTACTGTAAATTAAATCAGTGTCTGACTCTAAAAAAGAGCTATTCGACAAAGTTCCTGCCCTAATTATATACATACAAGTTCCGATCCAAAAAACTCTGCAGGAGTTATTTCTCACTTCTATTATATTTTTGTTTGCAACAGCAAACTTTGCTGAAGGCTGATGTTTTAGTGGGATGTTTCCAGTGCTAAAATATTCTTCCCCTCCTCCTCTTACATGCCACAAGCCCTTACTTGATCCCTTCACATTTGTTGTAACTTCTGCAGGACTTCCCATTGCTCCCCCAGACTTGTCATTGCTCCCTGCGGTTGCCATTGTTCCCTCAGACTTACCAATGCCTCTTCCTGATGTCTAGTCGGGGTATTAAGTTGATGTCTGTGTGCTGCTCAGTATGCACAGATATCCTCCAATGCTCCCTGACACTTTCTGGCAGATCTTATGCATTGGAACACCGGAAAGTCATGTCATCTAGCTGTTCCTACTCATAAAACCTTCCAGAAACGTTGGCCAGCATTGGAGGATGTCTGTGCATAACACACAGACAGTACATGTTCACTGAGCTCTGTGTAGCATGGGTGTGATGCAGCTCTCTCATTCTTTTAGCAAATGAAGTCCAGTGGTTATTGCCAATGACACATGGATCGTTTTGCCTATGCCAATAAGACTCCACATGGAGAAGTGGACAAATAATTGCTAGAGATGAACAGGGGCTGGTAGGGAAAATAGATGAATTGGCAACACCTTAAACTGATAACCATCCCAGCTTACCTACCATCCGGATGGTTAAGTAGACAGGATCTGATTTTTTTTCATGTTTTCCTTGTTCATAGGAAATGTTGGAACAGAACCAGACAAAAATCACAGAATTCTTGGGATTCCAGAACCTCCATGATTTTAACCCTCTGCTGTTTGTCTTGTTGCTTACAATGTATATATTAGACTTGGTAGGGAATCTGCTGATCATTGTTTTGGTGGTTATGGTTCCAAGCCTGAAATCTCCCATGTATTTCTTCCTCACCCAGTTATCATTGTCTGATATCTTGCTGACAACTACCATAGCCCCCAAAATGCTCAATATTATAATTAACAGAGGTGGCAACCATATCTGTTACTGACTGTATCACTCAATTTTTTTTCTACGGTGTTTCAACTGCAGGAGAAAGTCTACTTATCACCGTAATGTCCAACGACCGTTATTTGGCCATATGCAATCCACTGCATTACATCTCTGTCATGGACCTAAAACTTTGTGTCCAGCTGGTTTTTTGGTCATGGCTCTCAGCATGTATAGTATTACATTTCACTATTTTCCTTGTAAGTAACTTGCAGTTCTGGGGTCCCAACACAATTGACTATTACTTCTGTGACATTGAACCTATAATCGAGCTGGCTTGTTCAGACCATACCATTATTGACCTTACATCCTTTGTCTTAGCCATACTTTTTGCTCTAATTCCTTTCATTCTTTTCACATATATCTCTATTTTAATCACTATCACTCAGATTTCTTCCACCAGGGGGAGACAGAAGACCTTCTCTACCTGCAGCTCACACTTGATCATAGTGAGCATCTACAATGCGACAGTAATAATGATTTACATGGTGCCCTCCAAAAGACAACCCTATAACATTAAAAAGGTTATATCACTTATATACACCATGGGAACCCCCTTTTTCAACCCAATTATTTACAGTATTAGAAATAAAGAGATACAAAGATCTATAAAATATGTCTTCAAGGTCTTGATGAGGAACTAACATGGACTATGTTATATAATAATAAGGAAAGACAAGAAAGCAGGAATCTTCATTAGATGCTTGTAAGAGAAACTCCTCACCATCAGTGAGCCCAGCACGTAAAGTTCCCTAACTTATGTTGCAAGGTAAAGGCCTCCCATTTGGCTCATAGTGCCTCTGTGCATTCAAATCTCTGACTGGCAAGGTAGTTGACCAATCAAAGCAGTGTTGAAGAGGCGAGTCAAGGACGCAACAAGTATGGCTTTATCTTAGCCATACTTTTTGCTCTAATTCCATTTTTTTACATTATCTTCAAAATATATTTTTATCCCTATCACTCAGATTTCTTCCACCAGGGGGAGACAGAAGACCTTCTCTACATGCAGCTCGCACTTGATCATGGGGACATGCTGAGCACCTACTATGGGACTGTAATAATGATTGACATGGTGCCCTCAAAAGGACAACAATATAACAATATAACATTAGAAAGGTTATATCGCTTATTTACACCATGGGAACCTCCTTTTTCAACCCAATTACTTACAGCCTTGGAAATTAAAAGATCTAGAAAATATTTCTTCAAGATAATTGGATGTATAACTGTACAAATGTACTGCAAGTTCCATTTCAATCTCTGTCATGAAGTATTGGTAACAGATACATGGACGCTGCTTGACGCGTTTCAGACATACGTCTTTAACCGTGCACTTCCCTCCAATGGATCCACTGATAAATATGCACCTATGGATTGTAGCTGAAGATTTGGAGCCGAGAAAACATGTGCTCAACTTCTTAACATTAACTTATTAACTTTAAATATTTCACTTCTACACATTGTGTTAACATTTAGTTATTTACTTTTATGTATTTGTGTTTTTGCAGGACAGCAAAATTACCAAAATCCTCTCCTTTCATGTGCCAGTGCAAGGTTTAATGGAGAGAATTTAAAGAGGCACTGTTAGCTCAATATTATAAAAGCTTTGTGTGTGGAGAATGAAATAACATGATAAACATTGATGGTCCCCGTTCCATTTAGAATACTGTGCAAATCCACTGCACTGCTAAATGTTAACAGATCTGTAAGTAAAGGAGCAGCTCCAGGTCAAAAACACCCATTGACCCACTCAAGTAAGTAAAAGATTGTGCTAAATAACAGAGCCGTTAAAAAGGAAGAAACCAATCTAAAGACACAGGATTCAAAGAGCTGTATTAGGATCAAGATAAAAAAGAGGGATACTCACAAACACACCCATTTATACACCCCCAGTTATAAGGGATATGTGTATATATAGTGCTGGAGCATACTGGAGCATGATGCAGTACTGCTATGAATATTTATATATATATATATATATATATATATATATATATATATATATTCATAGCAGTACTGCATCATTTACGATATGGGACACATATATCAACAGAAATGTTCACTGAGAGAACTGCTCATGCCATCTGTGTACGTGAGTGTTATTTGTTCTGTGCAAATTGTTCTGTGATAATGTCGTACACAGTGTAAGGCCTCACCCCGTTTGCAGACTCATCCAAGCTGGTCCAGTGATCTCAGTATACGTTTGCTTTGCTCGCTTGTTTATTTTCTATGCTTGCTCCTGCTTTTGCTTTCCTCTCTAGTGTTGCTTATTACCTATGCTTGTTCCTACCTTTGTTTTGCATACGTGTAACTTGTTCATCCCTCTATAGCTTGGCCACAGAGTGGTGCTCCCACAAGTGGTAACCCTTCCCTTGCTCGGCCACATAGTGGTATCCCCCACAGAGTGGAATCCCTCTCTAGCTCAGCCACATAGTGGTATCCCCCACTGCTTGGTGAGCTGGGAACTAGGAGGAGAGTATTATTTTTATATACACTTTGTGTGTTTGTTTTTTTTACAGCTATACATGTGTTGTACTATCTCTGTTTGTGCTACATGTAATAGTGTAAAATGTAGACAACATTAACTTTTCATTGAAAGGTGAGTCGAGGAGTTTAGGTAAGATGGATGTTAAATCTTACTGACAACTGTACAATGATCATGTCTAAAACTGGTAAGTTTCTCTTGAATAATGCATTATTATAAAGTGACAGTGTGTAAAGATGTAAACAAAAGATGTAGCACCCACCCCCCTTTTTTGTCGCCATAAGTATCAGGGCATGCCTACGGCCATAAGCTGTAAGAATAGGAACCGCTAGTATAACATACACTTTATCAATATCTGAGGTTCTTGTCAAACACTTGAACAAATATAAGAAGGAATACAAACAAACAAAAAACAGCTAAAAGGGAAACTCATCTAATGATCTTAGAACAACAGTATATTACTGTTATTATTATTATTATTATTATTATTGTCATTACTATTATAATTATTGACTTGGACCTAATGAGTTGAGGAGAGTCAAGAGCTCACTTGCTCTTTTATGTACAACAAAACACAAATCTAATCAGTACCAGTTGTAAATACTATTTTTAACTTGACCTTACTTAGGTGTAAAAGTAGACAATAATCCCAATACTTTCATTTAATCGAGGCTATAAATACAAATTACCATCATCTTCTCGGTATCCTTTGCTTGTTTTCTCTCTCACCATAAGTTTTAAATAAAATGAAACAAAGTCTCCTGGGCTTAACCCCTTAGTGACAAGACATTTTCACCTTGACTTTCCCTTGGTGACAATGGCTGTTTTGACATTTCTGGGGTGTTTGTGTTTAGCTGCAATTTTCTTCTTTCTCACATAATGTACCCACACAAATTGAATGTTGTTTTTATCGTCATAAGAAGGGCTTTTCATTAGATACTATTATGTTCAACATATCTTATAATTTTCCTATATTGACCTTTTGACCCCAACCCGAACACTAAATTTAACCCCAACTCTAACCCTTATGCTATACCTTAATATGTTTTAATTTTAATTTAATATTAACCCTATCCCTTATGTTAAAAATTGTTTAATTTTAACCCTATAGGCTAATATAACTATATAACAAGTTTTTAGTTAATTAAATATTTATTTTTAGTTTTTTACATTGCTATGCGGCTTAATTATCACTAGAGGCAGTCAAGTAGCATATTCAGAGCGACCGAAGTGAAGTTACTTTCACTTCCGAAGCTCAGACCTCCAGAGGGCATAGCCATATTGATGGATCATGCTGCTCCATCAATATGGCTCCCACGATCGCTCCGTGGGGCGATCGTGGGTGCCCCAGAAAAGAAATTTCAGTGCTGGCTATTGCCTTGACATCGAGGCAATAGCCTAGTACTGTTAAAATGGTTTTCGCGATAGTTTTGCTTGATTCACCACAGGACGTGCCAGGCACGTCCATTGTCGGGTACTCTGTTCCCAGCAGGACGTGCCAGGCACGTCCATTGTCAGGAACTCTGTTTCCGGCAGGACATGCCTGACACATCCATTGTCGCGAAGGGGTTAAAATCGTAAATTAAAAAGACAAATATACCATTTTAATAAAGTTAACATTATATTACTTCTTTCTGTTATTTCTGCTGTGTGAGACCATGATAAAATAGTAAATATGTGATGCATCTTATTTTTTTTACTGAATTAAGTACAAGAAAACAACTACTATAATTAAAAGAGAAAATAAAACAAACAGTTCAACAATGTTTCATTTGTCCTTGGGATCTAGTTGGTCCAAGAAAGTTGTCATTTTAAAAGTACTCATCCCAATATGTAGTGTCATTAAAAGGTAACAATTAAATTATATAGTTAATTCTACTCTGAAGTTTGGTGATATATATTTAGTGCGGTGTTTATGCTCTTAATATGATTTAAACATACAGAACATATCATTATTATGAGGAAGCTATGCTACTTTTTTGAAACATAGACAACATTTTCTTAAACCGATGGGCATTCCGTATAAATACAAGGTTGATAGCAACCCTACTCTAGATGATTGAGAAATTCAAATTTGCATTCACTATAAAAGAAAGTGATAACATTTTTAAAATGATTTCAAATGGGTCTATTCACTAAAATTTTACTTCGGAGGTCGACTTTCATCAAGTGAAATTTGGCACACCAAGCATTCCTCTAGTGGAGAAGTAGATAATCAATGTAGATCAACAGGTACCAATAGCAATAGGTGAACAATTTATACAAAAACTGTTTTCTGATTGAGATTGGGAGGTATTTGGGGTCTATTCACTAAAATTAGACTTTGGAGGTCGACTTTCATTTTGAACTCAAGTTCAGCACCCAATTTTGACTTAGAAAAAAACCCAGGTTAGAATCTTCCCCAATTAAAGTAATGGGAGACT
Source organism: Pelodytes ibericus (assembly GCA_036172795.1). Classification (NCBI taxonomy): domain Eukaryota; kingdom Metazoa; phylum Chordata; class Amphibia; order Anura; family Pelodytidae; genus Pelodytes; species Pelodytes ibericus. Next base: position 226,278,903 of record CM069858.1, on the reverse strand, counting down.
AAATGATCAAAGATATTTTTGAGACTAAGTCAAATTCGGCACCTGAGTTTCAAAAATAGCTTCAATCATTTTGCCTCCCATTACTTTCAAAGGGGAAGATTCAACCTCCAAAGTAGAATTTTAGTGAATAGACCGAGAACACCTTAATCTCCATTAGAATACAAGCAATTTCATATAAATTGCTCACATGATGGTATTGCTACATATTGATCTGCACTTCTCTCCTTCTCTGCTAGAGGAATAATGTAGGTGCCAAATAGGCAGGAGAGATTATTTGCATATCTGGAGTTACTGCTCTGTAAGAAGAACTTTTTTGGGATAAGGTATTTAAGATAACTCACACTACACTAGGGTATGCAGATTTCCCCAGCCACACCATAATCTCCACCATGAAATATAACAATTATCTTGTACTTTTTCATTTAAATGCTTCTAGAGTGGGTGGAAAACTTGCATATAATGGAATAATTGAGGCATTTTACAAGATGGAAACAAAAAAATCCTATATTACAGTGGCACTCCTGGATTAAGTTTATAGAATTGGATAGGCTGAATGAGGCATCTTGGACAGTTCTTCGTGGCTGTTCACCACACTGACAGTTCAGCGAGGCAGTTTGATTGCTGAACCGTCAGTGGGGAAAGTCAAATCTGCTTCATCGCGGAAATGTAAACGCTGACAGTTCACCTCTAGAGATGTCCCGAATAGTTCGCCAGCGAATAGTTCCCGGCGAACATAGCTTGTTCGCGTTCGCCGCGGCGGGCGAACATATGCGATGTTCGGTCCACCCCCTATTCGTCATCATTGAGTAAACTTTGACCCTGTACATCACAGTCAGCAGACACATTCCAGCCAATCAGCAGCAGACCCTCCCTCCCAGACCCTCCCACCTCCTGGACAGCATCCATTTTAGATTCATTCGGAAGCTGCATTCTTAGTGAGAGGAGGGGCAGTGTAGCTGCTGCTGATTTAATAGGGAAATCGATAGCTAGGCTAGTGTATTCAGTGTCCACTACAGTCCTGAATGACTCATCTGATCTCTGCTGTAAGGACAGAACCCCAAAAAGCCCTTTTTAGGGCTAGAACATCAGTCTGCTTTTTTTTTTTTCCTGTGTAATCTAATTGCAGTTGCCTGCCTGCCAGCGTGTGTGTCAGGCTCACAGCATATACTGTGCCCACTTGCCCAGTGCCACCACTCATATCTGGTGTCACAATAGCTTGCATTTAAAAAAAACAAAACTTTTTTGACTGTAATATAATAGCAGTCAGTTTCCTTCACACGTGTGCGTTTCAGGGCCTGCCAGGGCACAGTTTCACACCAGTGCAACTCATATCTGGTGTAACAGTAGTGTACATTTAAAAAAAAAAACAATTTTGACTGTAATAGATTGAATAGCAGTTAGTTGTCTGCAAGCGTGTGTGTCAGGCCTACAGCGTCTACTCTGCCAACTTCTGCCAGTGCACAGTGCCACTCATATCTGTTGTCACAGTAGCTTGCACGCATAGTACCACTAATCGAAAAAAAAATGACAGGCAGAGCCAAGCCACCCCGCTGGGGCCGTTGTGGTCGTGGTGCTGTGATTCCCTTTGGCCACGTACCCTGAACTCGAAAAGTTCTGAGGACATAGTTGACTGGCTAACACAGGACACCCAATCTTCTACAGCTTCCGCTCGCAACCTTGACGCACCATCCTCCCTCAGCTTAGCTTCGGGCACCTCTCAAGTTACCACTCACCCGCCTGCCGCCACCACTAGCACCACAGCCGCTTCACTTGATCTGTCAGAGGAGTTATTTACACATCAGTTGGAAGAAATGAGTGATGTGCAACCATTATTGCCAGAGGATGTAGATACCAGGGATATGTCTCAGTCAGGCAGCATTACACACATGGACGTACGGTGTGATGATGATGATGATGTTGTACCCGCTGCTGCTTCCTTTGCTGAGTTGTCAGATACAAGTGAAGCAGTTAATGATGACGATGCGTCCGTGGATGTCACGCGAGTGCCCGCTAGAAGAGAAGAAGAACAGGGGTAAAGTTCAGATGGGGAGACAGAGAGGAGGAGGAGACGAGTTGGAAGCAGGAGGAGGTCGTTGCAAGGAGCTAGTGGCACAGTCAGACAGCATGCATAAGCACCTGGGGTCAGCCAGACAGCACGCCAATCAACGCATGCTGTTGCCACCACCATAATGCCGTCATTGCAGAGCTCAGCAGTGTGGCATTTTTTTTGTGTGTCTGCCTCTGACAACAGCGATGCCATTTGCAACCTGTGCCAAAAGAAACTGAGTCGTGGGAAGTCCAACACCCACCGAGGTACAACTGCTTTGCAACTGCTTTGCGAAGGCACATGATCGCACATCACAAACGCCTATGGGATCAGCACATGAGTACAAGCAGCACACAAACGCAAATCCACCATCCTCCTCCTGGTCCAGCATCTTCAGCCACGTCAACCACTGCTGTTCTCCTTGCCCCCTCTCAACCATCCGCCACTCCGTCTCTCGCCTTGAGCAGTTCCTGCTCATCTGTCCACAGTCAGGTGTCTGTCAAGGACATGTTTGAGCGTAAGAAGCCAATGTCACAAAGTCACCCCCTTGCCCGGCATCTGACAGCTGGCTTGTCTGAACTCTTAGCCCGCCAGCTTTTAACATACAAACTGGTGGAGTCTGAGGTGTTCCAAAAATTTGTAGCTATTGGGACACCGCAGTGGAAGGTACCCGGCTGAAATTTCTTTGCACAACAGGCAATCCCCAACCTGTACTCGATTGTGCAAAAGGAAGTAATGGCATGTCTGGCACACAGTGTTGGGGCAAGGGTCCATCTGACCACTGATACCTGGTCTGCAAAGCATGGTCAGGGCAGGTATATCACCAAACTGCGCATTGGGTAAACCTGCTGATGGCTGCCAAGCATGGAATGCGTGGCTCTGCAGAGGAGTTGGTGACACCGCCACGACTTGCAGGCAGGCCTGCTGCCACCTCCTCTACTCCTCCTACTTCATCCTCTTCCATAACCTCCTCCGCTGAGTCCTCTTCTGCTGCTGAGTCCTCTTCTGCTGCTGCGTCTTGCTCCACAACAACGGCACCCCCCCCCCCCAGCTCCCCAGGTACTATTCCACATCCCGTATACGACAGTGTCACGCAGTCTTGAGGTTGACTTGCCTGAAAGCAGAGAGTCACACCGGACCAGCACTCCTGCCCGCCCTGAACGCACAGGTGGATCAGTGTCTGACTCCGCACCAACTGGAGATCTGCAAAGTGGTTTGTGACAACGGAAGAAATTTGTTGGCTGCATTGAATTTGGGCAAGTTGACACATGTGCCGTGCATGGCACGTGTGTAATCTGATCTTACAACGCTTTGTGCATAAGTACCCAGGCTTACAGGACGTCCTGAAGCAGGCCAGGAAGGTGTGTGGCCATTTCAGGCGTTCCTACACGGCCATGGAGCACTTTTCAGATATCCAGCGGCGAAACAACATGCCAGTGAGGCGCTTGATTTGCGACAGCCCGACACGTTGGAATTCAACACTCCTAATGTTCGACCGCCTGCTCCAACAAGAAAAAGCCGTTAATGACTATTTGTATGACCAGGGTGCTAGGACAGCCTCTGCAGAGCTGGGAATTTTTTTGCCACGTTACTGGACGCTCATGCGCAATGCCTGTAGGCTCATGCGTCCTTTTGAGGAGGTGACAAACCTAGTCAGTTGCACCGAAGGCACCATCAGCGACATCATACCATTTGTTTTCTTCCTGGAGCGTACCCTGCGAAGAGTGCTGGATCAGGCCGTAGATGAGGTGGAGAGGAAGAGTTGTGGTCACCATCACCACCAGAAATAGCCTTATCAGCATTGCTTGCTGGACCTGCGGCAATGCTGGAAGAGGATTGTGAGGAAGAGGAGTCAGAGGAGGAATGTGGCTTTGAGGAGGAGGAGGAAGACCAACCACAACAGGCATCCCAGGGTGCTCGTTGTCACCTATCTGGTACTCGTGGTGTTGTACGTGGCTGGGGGGAAGAACATACCTTCAGTGAGATCACTGAGGACGAGGAACGGGACATGAGTAGCTCGGCATCCAAGCTTGTGCAAATGGGGTCTTTCATGCTGTCGTGCCTGTTGATGGACCCTCCTATAAAAAGGCTGAAGGAGAACGACCTGTACTGGGTGTCCACGCTACTAGACCCCCGGTATAAGCAGAAAGTGCCTGAAATGTTACCGAATTACCGCAAGTCGGAAAGGATGCAGTAGTTCCAAAATAAATTAAAAAGTATGCTTTACACAGCGTATAAGGGTGATGTCACAGCACAACGGGAATCTAACAGGGGAAGAGGTGAAAGTAATCCTCCTCCTCCCACGACCACGCCGGCAAGGACAGGACGCTTTACAGATGTGTTGTTGATGGAGGACATGCGGAGCTTTTTAAGTCCTACACATCGCCACAGCCCTTCGAGGTCCACCCTCAGAGAACGACTCGACTGACAGGTAGCAGACTACCTTGCCTTAACTGCAGATATCGACACTCTGAGGAGCCATGAACCCCTTGACTACTGGGTGTGTAAGCTTGACCTGTGGCCTGAGCTATCCCAATTTACGCTAGAACTTCTGGCCTGCCCCGCTTCAAGTGTCCTGTCAGAAAGGACCTTCAGTGCAGCAGGAAGTATTTTCACTTAGAAGAGAAGTCGCCTAGGTCAAAAAAGTCTAGATTACCTCACCTTTATTAAGATGAATGAGGGATGGATTCTGAAGGGACTGAGAGTGGGTGATACATTCGACTAAAAAAGGCCTGATGAGGGGGACGTAACAGGGATTAAACTGATAAGAATAGTACTACTTAACACACCACTCCTATCTGGTGGCACATTAGATTGCACGCGCAGTGCCCCAAATTTGAAGTAGGATGACCAACCAAGCATCTTTTTCCATCTCCCGGTTCCTAAAATCGATGCCATATACACGGGGGACATAACAGGGATTAAGCTGATAAGAATAGTACTACTTAACACACCACTCCTATCTGGTGGCACATTAGATTGCACGCGCAGTGCCCCGAATTTGAAGTAGGAGGACCGACCAAGCATCTTTTTCCATCTCCCAGTTCCTAAAATTGATGCCATATACACGTCCGCTGATAGGGGACGTAACAAGGATTAAACTGATAGGAATAGTACTACTTAACACACCTTATAATAACGCAGAGAGAGGCAATGCAGAGAGAGGAGTCTGAAGAAGAGGAGTCAGAGGAGGAAGGTGGTTTTAAGGAGGTGGAAGATCAAACACAGCCGGCGTCCCATGGGGCTTGTTGTCACCTTTCTGGGACCCTTGGTGTTGTACGTGGCTGGGTAGAGGAAGAGACCTTTAATGACATCAGTGAGGACAAGGAACGGGACATGGCTAGCTTGGTATCCAACCTTGTGCAAATGGGGAGTTTGTGGCTGTGCAAATGGACTGTTTGCGGTTGTTTGCGCTGCGTTAAACGGGGAGTTTGGTCTGTCACTGTGAAGCTGGCGTAACCCTTACACTACCTGATCGATACAACAACATATCTGATGTTTTAAAGCACGTTATTCCAAACAATTTAGGAATGTTAGGTTATTTATGCCCTTTATGGATTAAAACCAGACTCTGCATCAACTATGTAATTTTGCCATGGATCCCCCTCCGGCATGCCACAGTCCAGGTGTTAGTCCCCTTGAAACAACTTTTCCATCACTATTGTGGCCAGGAAGAGTCCCTGTGGGTTTTAAAATGTGCCTGCCTATTGAAGTCTATGGCGGTTCGCCCGGTTCACCCGTTCGCGAACATTTGCGGAAATTCACGTTTGCCGTTCGCGAACGGAAAATTTTATGTTCGCGACATCTCTATTCACCGCTGAACTGTCAGCACTTACAAACATACCCCCCTAATAAATTAAAACTGCTAAAAAGTTACACCGAAACCCCATACTTTCCCCCAACCCTAATACTAACCCCCAGAACCCAAACACTAATAACCCTAATACTAACACTGCCCCTAAAGCTATCACTAATCCCCCCGAACCCAACTACTAAAATTAACACCCCCAAACCCCGAAGATTTTTTAACTGACCTCATGTAAGTTGTTCATCGGCTAACAGCCTGCAGAAATACAGAAAAAATGGGTTAGTATTGCCCTTCATTGATGTTGTATCGTCCACATGCAATAGTCTAGCATTACGTGGGAGTGGGGATCTCTATGATCTTCACAGGAGAATTATCTTTATGCACTTGGACCACTGTACATTGGCACCATCTTGAGTGTTGGCTGTTGCACGTGTCTGATCAGATAAGGGCTGATATAATTTACTGGATTGTTTCTAGACTTGACAGGCTTCTTTGGTCTATGTGGCTAGTCATATTTTAGATAATGTGGCAAAAAATGGGAATATGTGCTGCTAAAAGTTGGTACTCTACTATGGTGAATCTGCTCTCCTCCGTGGCTATCTCCACCATCTGGAATTTTCATTTGCATTAAAAAAAAATTGGATTTGAGCACACATATTTATTTATTTTAATTTCTTCATGGCCCCTTTTTCACTGAGGATGCATCAAACATTGTGGTCTACATTTGAACTTTTTTTTGTATTTTATCAAAGCTATTTTAATCTCCTGATTTCTAAAGCTATATATAATTGGGTTAAAAAAATCAAGGGTGTCCCCACTGTGTAAAGATATTGCTTTATTGAGATCAATAGATTGTCCTTTGTTGGTGGCTATATAAACTTTTTTTAGAGTCCCATAGTAGGTGCTCACTACGATCAAGTGTGAGCTGCAGGAGGAGAAGGATTTATGTTTCCCGTTTATGTTTGCCGGGGGTTTGGGCAATGATTTTTTTTACAGGGCACTCTTTGTGTATTGTGGGCAGTATGTTCTACTGTTCACCAACATGGTACACAAGGGGTGGAGTTTTTTTTTTACAGAGTGTTTTATTTTTTAATATGTTATCCCCCTACCTGGCCAATTTTGAGATAGGGGAGATAACATTTACCTTATTTCATTTGCATCTAAATTATTTAGAGGCAGGGGACCTTTGGGCAGTCTCTGGCCTCATGACTAAAAAAGGTAACTGGGGGGGCATATCTAGCCATGAGACAGTATGGCAACATAGAGAACCGTCTCGGCGCCACTGACCCACAGAAATAGGTTCTCATGATGGGATGGAGCAGAACAGCTCCTTCAAAACCAAAGACTCTGGGAACCTAATAACCGTGGGCGGAATTTACAATACACACCTATTTTTTGACACCGCAGCCCCCAGTGAAGCTGATGGCTGAAGACATCATGGTGGCCTCTCCCTCGCATTCCACTTCCTCAGAGGAGAATCCCTCCCTTGTATTTAAAGATACCAACACCGGCCACTGCTTACCTTCTGGCATACTGGCTGCCCTTACATCTATCCTGTCCAGGAAGGACTTTCTCACTATAGTCACCGGCATCCGAGATAGCCAACAGGCCATGCAGGAAGTGATGGGAGACCTGTCAGGTTTTCGAGCTGACGTGGCAGCCATCAACGCCAGAATCACAGTGGTCGAACAAGACATGGAGAGGACAGGAGAAGACACTGCGGGTCTATTTGCAGCCTCATCCATACACAACACTCAACTGGATGAAATGCGGAGGATTATGGAAGACAATGCAACAACATCAGAGTGTGGTGCTTATGTGAAGATATACCACCTGACCAGATTTTCCCAACATTGCTCAGACTTTTTGACTTCATCCTCGAGAGGCCTTCTGAAACACACATCAAGATAGAATGAGCTCACAGAGCACTAAAACCAAGAGGCTTTATATTTTCCATAGTCCCCCTATTCCTCTCCCCTCTTTCTTCATTGATTACCCCAATCCCCCTCCCCATTTACATGTTCTGTTATGTATGGAAAACTTGGAAAACATTGATTGAAACATAAAAAATGGAACTGGAGGCTGCCCCTAACTCCTCTAAAAAATTGTTTTCAAATACAAAATAAGGCCCCTACTGATAGGTTTCCCAGGTATGGGTAGGGGACAACATCTAAAAAATAAACTCTGTAAAAAAAACTCCACTCTATGTGTGTCATTAGAATGGGCAGTGAAAATTCCTGCCCACCACACAAAAAGGTTGTCCTGAAAAAAAAATACCTCAAATTAATTTTCCAAAATGATTAGCAACAATTTCAATCTTTGGCCCAGGGAAAGAGGCCATTCAGAAATAAATTAAATATACATATTCTTAAAAATGCTCTGGAAAAGAAAAAATGGAGCTACCTAAACATGTCCGTCCTCAGACATGTCCGTCCGTACTAAAATATAAGCAATGTAGGGCTGGGATTTCATATGCCTAAGAGGTAATTGATTGGCTGATTCGTGCATCATCTTGGAACATTCATTTAAGGTATTTTTGTCAGGCCACGTTTTGTGTGACAAGTGGCTGGGCAGTGAATTCTCACTGTCCAACCTCATGGCTCTCAAATGGTGTTTTCATTTTCCTGTCTTTTCTATTTTAAAATCTCATCCCTCTATAACTGTGAAACTTAGAGCTAGGGAACTATTCTAATTTTGCTGCATCACAATTCATTTTAGTGCAACTTACCACATTTAGAGGTTTACTTTGCACATGGTAAATTTGACATCAAAGTCCTACTCGTCACCCAAATCAAACTCTACTTTTTAAAGAATAGAAATTTTCTTGCATTCAATGAATGTTGAGTTCAAGATGGGAGTCCGAATTGGACTTCATCAAGGTGAAGAGAGTGGGTGAATATATTTTAGTTAATAGCTCAAGGTGGTCGAGTTTGGAGGTCAAGTATTTTACATTAAGTCAGATCACCCTCCCGACTAGACCACCTGGAGACAAGTTTGATTACTTCTTTTTTATTCAATCATGATATACAACACATTATGTCATCCAAATATTGATATAGCTTTGTAAATAGCAGGTTCCTCTTAAATAAACAAAATAACTTTATTACAAAATTATTTTACCTAATTATAATTGCTGAAGATTAAGTCATTATTACATTGTATTTCTACAGCCCACTTGGGTCCTACCTAGAACTCCCTGTGAGACATACTCTCCTGTGTCTCTTCATGTTAATGTACATCTTACAAAAGGTATAAAGATCTGTAAAGTAGCCATATCTATTGATTTGAAATCCTGGGTCCAGAAACAATCCAGGATCTTCAAAATAAATATGAATCCTTCATATTGAGGTTTTCACAGTTTAAAGCAAACTATTATCTCCATTGCAAATCTATTGCAAGTAATTGGTTCATTTTCTCTATGCTGGTATAACAGGACATGTTGGAGATGTACTCAGTTATATTAATTACGCCAGAGATCAACATCTACTAATAAGGACAAACGTGACACGTGTTAAATAACAACACAATTCCTAATCTCTATTTTATTAACTGGTTCATGCTCGACAAGATCTCCATAACTTAAACAAAGGTAAGTAAGCGCCTATTTGGCAAGGACAGATCTTTTTTTCCTCTGTGCTCTAGATGGCCATTCAAAATGTATACAACATGCAACATTGTGTTTATGTCTTCCAATATCTTCCTAAACTAATATTTCCAACTGCACTGTTTGGATGTAGACTATTTCTAACACATAATTGATGAAAGGCATTCAGTTAGTATAAAGAATATAGAAGGTTGGCTTCTATTCAAAAAAATGTAATGGTCAAGCTATTGCCTCCATACACTTAACATTTTGTACCGGACTGCTGGCTAGGTTTAAATATGCTTCCCTGCCTTTGCTCTGTTGTCCTACCAATACTTTGGTTCTGAGTGCATTTGCAGGCTGCATTGTACCTCTTGGAACGAGTCAGTTTTTGAAGCAGAATAATATACATCATGCTACAGCTCTGAGCTTTGATTATAAGGCTCACATATATATATATATATATGAGTACCATAGGTTTGGGGAGTACATGTTCTTAAAATGTTATGCATCTTAAAATAAAATGTTCCATCTACATAAAGATAATCCTGTCTCTCTCTCTCTCTCTGTCTCTCTGTCTCTCTCTCTCTCTCTCTCTCTCTTTTTTTTATTTGGGTCCAAAGAGTTGTTTTTCTAAATATTCTATACTCTTTTTATGTAGTTCATGCTGGGATATGAACCAGACAATTGTAACAGAAGTTCTGCTTTTAGGATTACAAAACCTCCATATTAACAACATTGTTCTCTTTACAATATTTCTTGTGATCTACATTCTGACAGTGGACTGGAATCTTCTGATTATCCTACTGGTGGCCAGAGTTCCAAGCCTGAAATCTCCCATGTATTTCTTCCTCACTCAGTTAGCATTGTCTGATATCTTACTTACCACAACTATAGTCCCCAACATGCTCCATGTTATAATTAATGGAGGAAGCACAATATCTATTACTGGCTGCATCACTCAAATATCCATATTTGGGATTTCATCTGCAACAGAATGTCTTCTTCTCACTGTGATGTCCTATGACCGGTATTTGGCCATCTGTAACCCATTGCATTACACCTCAATCATGGATCTCAGGCTATGTCTACAACTAGTTCTTGGGTCTTGGCTTTTATCAATCATGGCCACAATACCTCTCATTTATTTAATGTTTAAGTTAGAGTTCTGCGGCCCTCATATTATAGATCACTATTTTTGTGATCTAGATCCTTTTCTGGAGTTGTCTTGCTCGGATACAAGTGTTGTGAAAATAACAGATACTGTTATAGGCACACCATTTGTTCTTGTTCCCTTTTTCTTCATAATTACCACATATATCTCAATCTTTGTCACCATCTTTGGAATTTCTTCCACCATCGGGAAACAGAAAGCCTTCTCCACCTGCAGCTCACACTTGATTGTAGTGACCACATACTATTGGACTCTGATAATAGTTTATGTCGTCCCTTCCAAAGGACAATCATTTAACATCAGTAAGGTTCTTTCTCTTCTCTATAACGTGATAATCCCATTTTTAAATCCTATTATTTATACTCTTCGGAATCAAGAGATAAGGCAAGCTATGAAGAAATATGTCTAATGTCACTTAAGCTGAAATGAAATGTCTCATGTAATATTATATTTTAATGTGAATAAATTGTGTTGTGCTCACAAATAATAATATACTTCTCAGAAAAAGGCTTCACACACACAAAGAAATACTATTAAAAAACAAGAAGATAGCAAAGGCAAATGTGTAAATGTATGGAAAATGTCATTCTGACTGTATGGAAGAACAAATATATTAAAGGGACTGTATCATCTGAATAAAAAAAAAAAAAACAATATTCCACTATGGCATTTATTCTGCTACCACAAAGTAAGTAATGGTAACAACTAACCCCACAGCCCCTAAGCAGTGCAGTCACAACCACCAAAGTCATAGAAAATTAAGGAAATTGGGATGCACATTGGAGCTCTTGAAGGAAGAATATAATCCATGGTGGGGAAATAAATCAAATTGGATCCAAAAGTGCCACCAATAAATGTATGACATAGATGTGTTGAAGGGGGAAATGGAAGTGACTGGTGGGAGGGAGGACACAGGAATGCCTAACACCTTTCAAACTCTTTAAAATCTTAATCGCAGGTACATTCAATATGGGGATAATTGTTTAAATACATTAATCAAAATAAGCTCCAGTAATTTCACATGTGACTAAAATTCAGAGACCAGCACTGTTAAAAAGACCATTTTTCCACTTAAAAACAATACAAAGGAGAAGAAAATACCACAACGACTTAACAGAAGAGAGTAAAGTTTTGTTTTACATTATGTCTCAATGCTGGCTTTGGAACCGCACAGGTTGCTTGCATCCTGGAGGTTATTTCCGACGTTTGTAGACACGCCGACACCTCTCCTCCCCTCAGTTAAGCAAAATGGGAGTGATGAGGACCAATATTGTTAAACACAATAAGGCTACTTTGCCAAAGGAACGTCTATCTACTATCCCCACTCAAGTAGCACTACCCAACACTCTCTTCTAATCTCATCACCACTTCCCACTCGCGTCTCCAAGATTTCGCCCAAGCTGCCCCCTCCCTCTGGAACTCCCTTCCCCGGAGCATCCAGCTCTCTCCCTCGTTTTCAAACTTTAAAAAGTAAGAGAGGCTTACTACCCAACCTAGCTGGAACACACACTCCCTCTTTGACCTATCCCACCTAATGCCTCCCATCCACTCTACTGTTACTACAACTTCAATCCCTCTGACCTCTTCAATCCCTTAATTGTGTCATGGACCCCATTCCCTCTAGATTGTAAGCTTACGAACAGGGTTCTCTACCTCATGTACCAGTCTGTACTAGTTTGTCTAAATTAGTATGTAGTTCCTTTCTTTGCTCTGTACCAAGCGCTTCGAGAATTGGTGGCGCTGTACAAATAAATGTTAATGTAATGTAATGTACCCAATACTATTAGTGGGCGTGGCTGAGAAATACCCCCTTTAATTTTATGCAACCATCAAAAAAGTTGGGACTGAACAGTATATCTATATAGAGGAGAAATGTTAATTGGGGAAGCCTTCAATATAAGCAACTGAAAATGTAGCTCTGACATAACTAGCCACAAATTGTTACATTCAGAGGCAAGTAAAGGGGAAACATACATAGGAGAAATAATAATATATATTGTTTGTTACTGAGAGCAAAAAAAAATTAAGATCCTACAGAAACTATGAAAAGAACAAGACAAATGAAGTATGTTACAAATGCTAAAGACAACAAAGAGAAGAAGATCCTATCATGACTCATAGAAAACCTACTAATTGAAAAGTAAAAATCAATTGGGATAAAAATGGGTATCAATATAGATTGTGAATCAGTTTTGTTCCCGTCAGGGCTGTCCCCAATTCTTTATTTACTTTTGCTAGAACCCCTCGCCAGAGATATCAGAGAAAACAGAGAAAAAAATAAAGGCCCATGCGGGTTTAGATTCTCAAATAATTTAACAATGTGCAGATGATCCTGATCTTGGTGGAAGATCGTCAAACCTCTGTAGAAGAAAAAATGAAACTGATAGATATATATAGTGAAATTTCCAATTATAAGGTGAATAAGACATAGACAATAGTTATGCGATATAAGGTCCCGTTGACCAAGATGTCATCCTTAGATTAGAAATATGCATTTCAATAGGCAAAACAAATATCATATTTTGGAATTAATATTTCAAATAATTCCATGAACTGGGTAGAAATAAATATTCTCCTCATGAATAAAAAAATGCATAAGTCATTTTTAAACTGGAAAAAATCATGAATATATATTTTGGTCGGGTAGAGTGAATGCCATTAAAGCAAAACTCTCCCCAGATTCACATATATATTCCATGTGCTCCCTTTGAGGGTACTGTCCCTATTTGTTACAAATAATCCAAACATATGTGGAAAAAAGCCCAGGTTAAATCTTCACCTTCTGGCAAGGTCCCCAGCACAAGGTGGAATAGGCCTCCCCAATAATTTTAAACAAGAGGAATCTGCCCTTTTGGCCCACACATTTGGAACACAAAACACCCATATTTAATGGCACAGTACCATGGGGTTTTGCAGTATTTTTCTGCAAAATATAAAATATCCTTTCCACCTCTATAGTCCAATACCTTATTAACTATTTCCCATTGCCTACCTTTTTTGTCTGAGGAGAGAGGTTTTCTGGTGGGAGGCAAATGTTAGTTACCCATTAATAGTAAACACGATATGGCCAGTAGTAGTAGATAACAGACCAGAGCACAACACAAGACCTTAGCTGGGATTACAAATATTAGCCACAACTAGCCCAGTACTCAAGTTCTGTGGTGTTTGGTCAGTAACCAGTGGTTGGTTGTATATCATGGGAATTTAGGTTGTAATGTTTTTAGTGTAAGCCACCACAACTCCAGAATATGGTTACAATCCACAAGTTCACCTAGTAATATGACTTGTGGAATATCATTGTATGTGCAGTCAACATACATTAATGTGTGTACTGTAAACTGTTTGATGAGCTTTGATAAAAAAAAGTTTAGGCTTTGCTTTTTTAGGACAAAGCAACTTGAGTAGGGGGTGCTGTCTTGAAATGGGAAAATTCCTAAAGGGTCTCAATCTCAACATTGCTTACACTGTGAACAAATAAAATAAACACATATAAAATAACACAGAAATATAGAATATGTCTCTTAATACACAGATTAGAAATTTCTCTTTGAAAAGTAATTGATTTGCGTATCCAGACGCTGGGGATGTCAAAGACATGAAACAATACACTGACATGTTTAAACATATATTTCTCAAAATGTATGCATTTGCTTGTAGTTTTGCAAACACAGCGTTTATAATATCCAAGTTAAACATTGGCCCATTCTAATACAGGACCCAATAGTGAAGTAGCTCTGACATACAAAACTAAAGCATAACATTATAGACCCTAACCACCAACCCTAGTTGGTTATAATCTACATGAACATATTATTTACATACAATTGTATTTATATATGTATATATCTTACATGTGTGGTGAAAAAATCTTGGTTTTATTTTTACTTATGTTTTTCTTTTGTATTAGCTTAGCACAAAAAGAAAAATCAGGAATGCTTGTGGAGAATGGACAAGCTATTGAACATGAATTCAGGTATTAACCCCTTGGTGACAGGGGCAAGGCAGAAATATTGCTATTTTTAGTAGTTGAGGGGGTATCAACATCTGAGGTACGCAACATTTATTCCCAGTGGTACCGGATATCTTCAGCTAATAGAGCCGCTGGGACTAGTGCAATCTGTATGGGCCAAGCTACCATCAATGCTGGTAGGTCCTCAAATACTGAGATCAATGCTCGTTTGTTGTTTAGAGAGCCGAATCAAGTGTATATGTTCAAGTGAACTGCATTGTATTACATACATAAGTTTACAGTTCCTTGTTGGAGGGCTTCAGTAGTTATTTTAACTGACCTCATGTCCATTGCTCATCGGCTAACAGCCTGCAGAAAGACCAATAAAATTGGTTAGCATTGCCCTTCATTGCTGTGTATCATCCACATCAGATGGGCTAGCATTACTTGGGAGTGGTGGATCTCTATGTTCTTCACACATGTTCTTCACTCTATGTTCTTCAAAAAAAGGTGTCCCCATTGTATAAAGTAGAGATATTGCTTTATTTAGATTAATAGATTGTCCTTTGTTGGTTGCTATATAAATTGGTATTAGAGTCCCATAGTAGGTGCTCACTACGATCAAGTGTGAGCTGCAGGTGGAGAAGGATTTATGTATCCCAGTGGTGGAGGGAATTCCCAAAATGGTGATAAAGATGGAGGCATAAGTGAAAATAATAAAGACAAATGGCAAGAGAAAAACACTATGGCCAAGATAAAGTCTACAATGGTGCTGTCTGAACAAGATAACTGTAGAATAGGAACAAGATCACAGAAATAATGGTCAATAACAAAAGAATTGCAGAACTGTAATTTACCCAAAAGAACAGCACAGAATAAAGATATCAAAAAGGCTAAAGCCCAAGACCAAATAACTAACTGGTAACAAAGCACACTGTCCATGATCGAGGTGTAATGAAATGGGTTGCAGATGGCCAAGTATCGGTCATAGGACATCACTGCAAGAATAAGACATTCTGCAGAGGTTGAAACACTGTATATGTAAAGTTGTGTGATGCAGCCAGTAACAGACATTCTTCTTCCTCCATTAATTATAACATGGAGCATGTTGGGGACTATGTTGGTGGTATGTAAAATATCAGACAATGATAACTGACTGAGAAAAAAATACATGGGGGATCGGAGGCTTGGAACCTTGGCCACCAGTATGATAATGAATAGGTTTCCAACTAAAGTCAGGATGTAGATGAAAAGACATGTAACAAAGATAAGTGAGTTAAACATCGAGAGGTTCTGGAATCCCAGAAGCAGGAATTCTGTCACTTTTGTCTGGTTCACTTCATACAGGTTGTGTCCTGAAGGAACGTGGGTCTGCTTCCACATGTTGACAATCAATGAACAAGGTTCTTCAAGTAAACTTTACATGAAGTGTGATGTCTACTTCCCATTTCTTACTATGACCTTTGGAATAAGCAATTTCATGTTAACAAATGAACATATTCTTCTCTGTATTTCTTTAAATCTCATCCACAATAGAGTGCCTTACACATTACTTACCCACAGAAGGTTCCACTGATGTTGATCCGTGTGATAATATTAACCTGAGGTTATCATAAAAAGGCAATCCTACACAAGTCACATGATGAGCTAGAAAATACTTAGCAAAATAGATTATTATTTAAACCAGAAACATTTTTTTTTTAAAAACAGAACTTGTATTTCATAGAAACTAAACAGAGAACAAAGCTAGTGTTTTTCATGCATCACAATAGTTACATTTGAAATGAGACAGAACATGTTTGACTATTTTTATTGTTATATGGTGTAAACAGCTCTCTTGAGCAATCAAGAGTTAAAAATATAGTTTGATCTTGTCCCAAGTAAACCCAATGTATATTTTAGAAATACATGTGGGTTTACTGTCACCTCTGCCTCAGAGATGAGGCAGAGCCAGTGGTGAGGCAGTCTCAGTGCACCAAGCCAATCAGACCTGGGACTATCCAATCTAAGCTGATCGTGGCCTTCCAGGTCCGGGGATCTTTTTCTGAGAGAGACTCTCATGTCCAAGGAGATCAACAGAGGGGAGCTAGTTAAGGTACACTCTGCTGATCCTATTTAAAAATGAATGTCGCTGCAAATATCTGGAAGCATGGCAGCTGTTGTCAAAGGACAAACTGGCATGTGCTACCAAAATTATATCCCAGTTTATCTTCATGCTAGGGGCAGTGAATATTTTGTCCTTTAATACATTAGTATACATACATGCTGTTAATTTCAGAAGGTTCACTTGCTTTAACTTGACACTGTATTCATTTTTAAAATAATAAATAGATTTTCTTTAAAATATGAATTTAAATATAAAAAACAATGGTCTATTCAATGAAGAGAGAATTGCAGGGAACGGAGATGGACATTTCAAATTTTAGGCCAATGTAGCTGCATATTAAAAGTTTTCTAAGTCAGCTACTTTGACCTTACGTTCGTGGGTCCCTGGCCTGCTTGCACCTAGAGGATCATCAGCCATACCACACTGACGAGGCCATGTAGGCCGAAACGTACGTCTGTGGTTTGCTGTGTTTCTCGTGTAGAGGGTACTAGCCATGCATTTCGGATCTTGACTGCCCTTATGGGTGGGATCAGTCTGATATGCTAATGGAGTGGTTCCTTTGTAATGGTGTAAGCAAATAATGGAGTTGCTCTCCCGAGTAGGTATTATCCTACAGGACAGACTATTGCAGTACTGTTTGTTCTCGGGCATTGTAGCACCCACCCCACTCTTTGTCTCCTTACGTTTGAGATTTAAATATCAATGTCCTAGAATTCTCTCTTTATTGAGTAGACTCTTTTAATAAGACATGTGAAAAACTAAAATTTTCGTTTCGTTTCCATCCATTCGGACGAAAATGTTATTTATTTCATCTAAAACGAATTTCGTTCATTACTGCATTCGTTTCAGACGAAATTCGTTCATTATTTTAGTTTTGTTTTATTCGTTCGTATGAATCAATTGACCTACACATTCCATGTTCGGTTTATAGACTTTCGGCTTATGGAATATATGTAATGCTATTGGCTTTCTATAAACCGAACTAGAGTCCCCATTCATAAGAAATTCTTATCTTAGCAGTTAGGTACAACAAGATTGAACAACTCCTTTATTTGTGTCACAACACAGACTTATAAAAAGACATACACATGACATCACAGACATTAGTATAAAATGTGGGGGGGGGGGAAGGAACTAAACATAGTTCTCCAACTAACTGGGGCTAGGAAAACATTAGACATTCAAACTGCAAACCAAATAGGAATTAACATAGAGTGAGTAGACCTAATTACAATACACACAGTAATGTACACAACATAATCAGTTTACCAGTTAATCCAGTTAATACAGAACAATGGATGTTGGAGTAAACTATTGGAGTCATTGTCACATTACAAACCTTCAGAGTGGTCTACTCACAGAATTAAACGTTACACATAAACCAATACACTAACAGAATATAACTAACTAACAATTTTAACGTATAGAGTTATGGTACATAAGCCAGGGTCCATAATCTACAGGGAGGTGTTTGGCCCTCAGGCCCCTCCAAGAACCCCAGTCAGGCAGGCTGCCAGAATTCACTTTGTGATATATCTCCTTTTTTGGGGGGATACTGACACCGGAGGAGCCCCCAGACGGGGTGACTCCTAAGTCAGTGTGTATAGTGGTCTCCCCATGGCCATTCACTAGTTTGCAGTCCCCACACTTTTTTTGTTCAAAAATAGCACTTACCCGACCAACCTCCACCTCTCCCGAAACATGCATCTGCCGCTGGGGAGAAAGGCCAAATGTTCCTTCTCCCAGAAATCTTTTCAGCCGCTGGGGAGCAGGTAGGGTGGCAGGGTTAGCTGGGCTTGATACTATGGGGGTATTCCATTTAGTCCCTGGGAACACTGATGCCGCCACTTCTTCTGGGGAGATAACATCCTGGCAAGGTACAGTTTCAGGGGTATACTGCAGGGAACAGGACAAGGTGGCTGTGGTACCCATGCAAAGGAGTTGGGGAACAGTGCTAACTGCCAAACATTCAGGAGACCCAGGTGTGGAGACCAATGTCCCATCCACCCCTCCTGGGTCATTTTCAAAAGGTAAAGGGGTTAAATCCATGGGATGCAGTGGGCAGAGGCCAATTGCACTCTGCTCAGATGCTGGCACCTCTGCCAGGTACAAAATCTCCCCAAGCGGCAGGGGTGGACAGAGGCCAGCGGCACTCTGCCCCATTGCCAGCTCTTCTGCTGGGACATAGGTCGGGTAAAAACCAGGGATTGGTTTCCAATAGGGTTCCTTGAACCCAGGTGGAGGTGGGCACAAGGAGGGCATGTCCTGTTTGGTTTTGGGGAACGGTGCCAGCAGTTCAACTGGGCATTCAAGGGGTGGCAGTGGTAACGGGTCTGGAGACGTGATGTCAGCCGGGGCCTCCACAGGGGAAATGGGACACAGGTCTGGGGTCTGGGGTAGGGGCAGGCAGGAGGCAGCGGCAATCTGCCCGGATGCCAGCTTTTCCACTAGGTCATCCACGGGGGTAAAGGGACACAGTTCTTGTGTCAGTGCATCTGCTGGGGGAGGAGCAGCACTGATACTCACAGTCTCATAGGCAGGGGGCTGTATGTGGTGCAGTAGCTGGATGTATGCCTTCTCCAGCTCCACTTCTTGGGTCACCAAATAGTCCATATCAGCCTCCAGTTTGGGCACAGTGGGAATATTTGCCTCCCTTAACTTCCGGAGTTTTTTCCACCGGTACTCTGTATCACTCCCGAAGCCCGGATCCAGCTGGAGATTTTCCAATAACAATCCAGAGCCACCAAAATCATAGCCCTCTGTGGGAGTATCATCCTCCAGCTCAGGGTACAGCTGTGTGGCATACCACCGTAAAGCCCGGTATCCACAATCCAAGACCATCTCAGCATGGACAAGTTCCCCTAACTCAGCCACCAAGTCTTTTTGGGGTTGCTCACCCAGGTATGGCATTCTATCACTCAGCAGGCTCACATACCATTCCTTGGAGCTGGGGAGGACCTTTCCCCGGTACTCCTGGTCCCATATGAGAGCGTTCATCCACAGATTCAGGCGGCTGCAAGCTTGCTGTAACATCTCATCCTGCGGGAGCGGACCGGTCATCAATTTGTAGTTAACAGCCAAGGGGGCTGCAATACCATCCTGGTACTCCCTGGTCAACAAGCTAGTTTTGCAATATTTATAATCCACGGCCATCATGCCGACTGCTATCCCTTGCTGGTGCTCTGCTGCTTATCCACTGGGCTCTTACAAGGAGGATCCCACCGCTTTCCACCAATGTATTGGACCGAATATGAACGCACATAGCAATTATTGAATATGTGAGAATATCTTGCTAACCACATTGAAGCTAAATTGCCCCCAGATGCAGCGCAGGCCATAGACAGTCATATTACCTTAGAAGAACTCACAGTGGCCATTAAAGCGACACCGATTGGTAGGGCCCGAATGGGCTGATGCTCCGCTACTATAAGACCTTCCTTACAGAAATAGGACAACACTTTGTAGACACATGAAATTCACTGTTGCAAAACCACCCCCTACACCCACACACATTACAAGTGACAACCACAGTATTACCTAAGGAAGGGAAGCCCAGGGACCAGTGCCCAAGCTACAGCCCCATTTCCCTACTTAAAGGATATAAAGCTACTAGCAAAAATCCTGGCATTACGGTTAGCCACTAGACTCCCTGGGATGGTACATTCTGATCAAACAGGATTCTTACCAGGCAGAAAGGCCAAAGACAATACTGCAAACATCCTCAACATCATTCACTATGCCCAACGCACTAATTCCCGCATGTTACTCATCTCGACTGACGCGGAAAAATCGTTTGACAAAGTCGATTGGAGATATCTGTTGGAAACTATCAAGCTAATTGGTGTAGGACCCAACATTCTGAAATGGATCCCGGCACTTTACACCAATCCCACCGCACAAGTGAAGGTGAACAGACTCTTGTCACAGACCTTTTGTATCTCAAATAGGACCCATCAGGGATGTTCCCTCTCACCCCTCCTATTCGTACTATCACTGGAACTGCTATTGAATGCCATCAGGGCAAACCCAGATATTACAGAGATTACAATAGGTCACACTCATTATAAAACCACTGCATTTGCAGATGACATGATGTTCGCTATCACGAATGCTCATATTTCTTTACCATCACTACAGAGGGAACTCACGGTGTATGGACGCATTTCAAATCTTAAAATAAACACTAGAAAGTCAGAAATTCTCAATATATCAGTCACCCCAAAAGAATCAGATAGAGTCAAAACAATCTTTCCATATAAATGGAACTCCACCCAGCTTAATTACCTGGGCATACAAATTACACCACAGGCCCACCATTTATACTGTGCTAACTTTCAGCCACTCCTTAATAAAAATATTGACAGATCTCAAAAGCTGGGCATACCCCCACATCACTTGGATAGGGAGAATCAATGTAGTGAAAATGAACCTACTACCACACTTGCTCTATATTTTCCAAATGGTTCAGATAGTACTCTTGTTTTCCTTTTTTACTTCAATACAGACTGCTCTCTTGAAATACGTTTGGAACAGCATGACCCCTAGACAACGACACACACAGCTTATTCTCAAAACACAAAGATGGTCTTGCGCTCCCCGACGTTAAACTTTACAACCAAGCATGTCACCTCCTCGTATACTCGAATGGTCACAGTCTTCGGCAGATAAGCAATGGGTTCACATAGACAGGGGTCCGACCGAGGAGAGTTTAATACCATCTATTTGGCTACCTGCGCACAACAGTGACTCTTCACTAAAAGACCACTCTTACATTCAAGCAACCTTTGCGAGTGTGGAACGCCACAAATCTGAAACACACCTCCCCTATGAACCCGACCTCTTCCAAACCTGACTTCACATCTGTATTCCAAGTCATATAGCCCTACTTCCTTATCTGTAGCCCCCAGACACTTGCATCATTTCCTAAGAGATGGCACACCGCCTCCCCTCCAAGACCTGATAGGTGACAGTACCCCCATTTTTCTAGACAGATTCCACTATCACCAACTCGAACATTACATTAGCTTCATTACTGCCAAACACAGAATCACAGGAGACCTGACGACCTTTGAGTCTGAATGTATGCAAACGGACTCATTGAGGCATGGCATCTCATGACTATACCCGATGCTCCTCTGCAATGAACATACTCATCTCCCTCCTTATGTGGGCAAATGGGGAACTGTGCTAGGACTCACATTCACCCCACAACAATGGGAAAGGACACTGTACAACACCCACCATGTCTCCATCTCCTCCAAATTATAGGACTCCGCTTACAAACCTTTGACACAGTGGTTCATGACCCCAGCACCCATAGGACAAATAACGTCAGCACATGATGGGTTCTGCTGGCGCTGACAGACGGCAATAGGGACCCTGCTCCACATATGGTGGGAATGCAGCAAAATCGGTTATTACACATGTAGTGGGTAAACCTCCCCCTTTCAAACCCATGTACCTGATGCTTCACCACTCTTCCCTGACTGTATCTCAATACAACAATCGCTATTGCTCACACTGTTGGCAGAGGCGAATGCCCTCATACCATTACACTGGAAGTCAGAAGTTACTCCCACAACACGGGCGTGGGTTGATAAAGTAGAAGACACTAGATTGATGGCGGTGCTAGCTGCTGACACAGCACAACTTACTGCCAAGTACACTGAAAAATTGTTCCACTGCTTACAGTTTCTCAAGGACCCCAGCTTCCAAACTTACATCCGTTAACACGGTAACTTATGCCCATATGACACAACCCCCTTTTCTTTGAAAATGCCACTCATATTACCCTAGCGATCCCCCAACTCTACTCCACCACCCTCACTGGGTCATTGCTGAGAATTGGGGCCTGGTCATGTCTACTCCAAAATGCTCACTATGCAAAACTTACTTGCATTATCTTCTGTTATCGAAAGCATGTCCCTTTGTATTCCCCATACCCCCCCTTTTCCCCTCCCTTCTTTCTTTTTTTTTACCCCGACGCCCCTGCCCATTTATATGATCTGTAATGTATGGAAAACCCTCAATAAAAATTGATTGAAACATAAAGAAAATTAACTGAAGGCTGCTCCTAACTCCTCTATAACAATTGTTTTCAAATACAAAATAAGGCACCTACCTATAGGTTTCCCAGGTATGGGGGATAACATCTAAGGTATTTTTGTCAGGCCACCCTTTGTGTGCCAAGTGGCTGGCCAGTGATTTCTCACTGTCCACCCCCATGACGGTGTTTTCATTTTATAAGCTTTTTTTTTTTTAAAAAATGGCATCCCTTTCTATGTGAGTAACTTAGAGCTAGGAAAGATGGGTAGGGAACTATTTTAATTTTTCTGCACCCCAATTCATTTTAGTGCAACTTACCACATTTAGAGGTTTGCTGTGCACAAGGTGAATTGGACATACAAGTTTTACTCTCCACCCAAATTAAACTCTACTTTTTAAAGAATAGCAATTTTTCTTACATTTAATGAAAGTTGAGTTCAAGATGGGAGTCCAAATTGGACTTCGTCAAGGGGAAGAGAGTGGGTGAATATGTTTTAGTTAATAGCTCAAGGTGGTCGAGTTTGGAGTTCAAGCACTATTTTTACAATAAGTGAGATCACCCTCCCAACTTGACCACCTTGAGACAAAGGGAGACATTCATTTTAATTACTTTATTCAATATAGCAAACTATTTTGTTTATACTGGAGGTGGTACTGCTCCCATTGAGAGTTGTGGTTGGTAATAACTAGGCTTAGTTACCGTATTTATCGGCATATAACATGCACTTTTTCTCCCTGAAAATAGGGGGAAAATGGTGTGTGCGTGTTATACGCCGAACAAAAAAAAAATCGAAAACTTACCTCTTTGCTGCTCTGTCCCCCGGTGCTCTGAAGCTGCGTGGCTGTGAGGGAAGCGTTGTGAGCTTCCCTCCAGCCGCTCGGTCAATAAAGTGTGTTTAAAAAAAACACACTTTATTGACAGCGCGGTCAAAATGTTTTTTTAAACACACTTTATTGACCGAGCGGCTGGAGGGAAGCTCACAACGCTTCCCTCACAGCCACGCAGCTTCAGAGCACCGGGGGACAGAGCAGGAACGAGGTAAGTAATGGGGTCTGGGGGAGGTGGGTGGCATAACGAGCATACTAAGGGGCAATATCCTGGCATATTGGGGGCAATATCCTGCATATTAAATGGCATATTGGGGCAATATCTGGCATATTAAAATGGCATATTGGGGGCAATATCCTGCATATTAAATGGCATATTGGGGGCAATATCCTGCATATTAAAATGGCATATTGGGGGCAATATCCTGCATATTAAATGGCATATTGGGGGCAATAGCTGGCATATTAAAATGGCATATTAGGGGCAATATCCTGCATATTAAATGGCATATTGGGGGCAATATCCTGCATATTAAATGGCATATTGGGGGCAATATCCTGGCATATTAAAATGGCATATTGGGGGCAATATCCTGGCATATTAAAATGGCATATTGGGCTTCAAAGTTCTTAATTTAAGTTCTTAAGTTTTTTTTCCTGAAATGTCCTTCTTAAAATTAGGTGCGTGTTATACTCCGGCGCGTGTTATACGCCGATAAATACGGTACTTATTTTTTATTTTCTCTCACTATACAACACATTATGTCATGCAAATATTGATATAGATGTGTAAATAGCAGGTTCCTCTTAAATAAACAAAATAACTTTATTACAAAATGATTTTACCTAATTGTAATTGCTGAAGATTAAGTCATTATTACACTGTATTTTTACAGCTCACTTGGGTCCTACCTAGAACTCCCTGTGTGACATACTCTCCTGTGTCTCTTCATGTTAATGTACATCTTACAAAAGGTATAAAGATCTGTAAAGTTGCCATATCTATTGAATTGCAATCCTGGGTCCAGAAACAATCCTGGATCTTCAAAATAAATACTAATCTTGCATATTGAGGTTCCACAGTTTAAAGCAAATCAAGTAATTGGTTCATTTCCTCTATGCTGGTATAACAGGACATGTTGGAGATGTACTCAGTTATATTACTTACACCAGAGATCAACATATATTAATCAGGACAAACGTGACGCTTGGTAAATAACAACAAAATTCCTTATCTCTATTTTATTAAACGGTTCATGCTCGACAAGATCTCCATAACTTAAACAAAGGTACGTAAGCGCCTATTTGGCAAGGACAGATCTTTTTTTCCTCTGTGCTCTAGATGGCCATTCAAAATGTATACAACATGCAACATTGTGTTTATGTCTTCCAACATCTTCCTAAACTAATATTTCCAACTGCACTGTTTGGATGTAGACTATTTCTAACACATAATGGATGAAAGACATTCGGTTAGTATAAAGAATATAGAAGGTTGGTTTCTGTTCAAAGAAAGTACTGGTCAAGCTATTGCCTCCAAACACTTAACACTGTGTACCGGACTGCTGGCTAGGTTAAAATATGCTTCCCTGCCTTTGCTTTGTTGTCCTACCAATACTTTTCCTTGTCCAGTGCACTCTTGGAAAGAGTCAGTTTTTGAAGCAGAATAATATACATCATGCTACAGCTCTGAGCTTTGATTATAAGGCTCACATATATGATGGGGCAATAAACAACAGTTCTTTGTCTCAATTAAGAAAAGTCTCTCTCTCTCTCTCTCTCTCTCTTTCTCTCTCTCTCTCTTTCTCTCTCTCTCTCTCTCTCTCTCTCTCTCTCTCTCTCTCTTTATATATATATATATATAAACTCTGTATTGTGCTCATGTGTGAAGGACATTTAACCAAATCAGACAGTGATTGTTTGTATATTTTGGTTTAAAATAAAATGTTTTCACCTGTAAATATAAAAAAATTATTCACTAGGACATGTTTTCTTGGGTCCAAAGAGTTGTCTATCTAAATATTCTATACTCTCTATTTTACGTAGTTCATGCTGGGATATGAACCAGACAATAGTGACCGAATTCCTGCTTTTAGGATTACAAAACCTTCACATTAACGACATTGCTCTGTTTATATTATTTCTTGTGATCTACATTCTGACAGTGGACTGGAATCTTCTGATTATCCTACTGGTGGCCAAGGCTCCAAGTCTTAAAACCCCCATGTATTTCTTCCTCACTCAGTTATCCATATCTGATATCTTACTCACCACAACTATAGTCCCTAACATGCTACATGTTATAATTAACAGAGGAAGCACAATATCTGTTGGTGGCTGCATCATACAAATGTCCTTCTTTGCAATTTCATCTTTGACAGAATGTCTTCTTCTCACCGTTATGTCCTATGATCGGTATTTGGCCATCTGCCACCCATTAAATTATACCTCTATCATGGATCTTAGGCTCCGTCTTCAACTAGTTATTGGGTCTTGGTTTTTATCAATCATGGCAACAATATCTGTCAGTTATCTACTGTTTAAATTAGAGTTCTGCGGCCCTCATATTATAGATCACTATTTTTGTGATCTAGATCCTTTCCTAGAGTTGTCTTGTTCGGATCCAACTGCTGTGAAAATAATAGATTCTGTCGTAGGCATACCCCTTATCCTTGTTCCTTTTATCTTCATTATTTCCACATATATCTCAATCTTTGTCACCATCTTTGGAATTTCTTCCACCATCGGAAAACAGAAAGCCTTCTCTACCTGCAGCTCACACTTGATTGTAGTGATCGCATACTATGGGACTCTGATAATGGTTTATATTGTCCCATCCAAAGGACAATCATTTAACATCAGTAAGGTTCTATCTCTTCTTTATACCATGATAATCCCATTTTTCAATCCTATTATTTACAGTCTTCGTAATCAAGAAATAAGGAAAGCTGTGATGAAATATGTTTCATGTTGATTAAGTTGAAATATCTTCCAGAGACTATATTAACTGGCTTTTTGTGTAAACAACATCCAATCCACAAATTTGTACCATTTGTCAAAAGGTGGGTATAATATGGAGTAACCACTGTCAATGTTTTAGAAACATAAAAATAACCATAATAATTAAGACTTGCATGTGGCCGAGGCTATGCAGCACCAATACTGTGTCCCTTAGAGTCCTGTATAGCCAATGCAATGTTTTGCATGTGATTGGCTTCTTCATAGCACTGTGCGTCACTGGTGATTGGCTTAGTAAAGAGATTGCTTACACCATCACAGAGGAAACCACTCCATTTTCATATCAGACTAATCCCACCCATAAGGGAAGTCCAGACCCAAAATGCATGGCTAGTCTCCTCTGCACAAGGAACACAGCAAACCACAGAAATACGTTTTGGCCTACATTGTCCTTGTCAGTATGGTATGGCTGATGATCCTCTAGGTGCAGTAAGCCAGGGACCCTCAGCAGTGAGTATACCCTGTTACGTATAATTAAAAAAGGGGGGTGGGAGCACAATCTCACCAAGAATGGACAGCACTACAATAGCCGGACCTATAGGATGGTACCTACTCAGGAGGGAATCTCTGTTTTTTGCTTGCTTACACCATTACAGAGGACACCACTCATTTGCATATCAGGTTAATCTCATCCATAAGGGCAGTCCAAACCTGAAATGCATGGCTAGTCTCCTCTGCAGGAGGAACACAGCAAACCAGAGACGTATGTTTTATTTAAATGGAACATTATCTGATCCAAGTGCTTTAACAAATGGTACAAAACAAGAGTGTTAATATCCCCATTAATATTTGTCTTGATGCTTGAGCCACTCCTCAATGCTTTCAAAGCAAACCAGGGAATTTATAGTCTTATAATTGGTGAAAGGAAGTTAACGGTGGTATGCTGATTATAGTTCATTTACCTTGACTGATCCCAGAGTATCGTTAAAACATATTAAGAAATAATTTATCAAATGTAGTATATTTTCAAACTTTAATGTCAATGCAACCACTTTGGAAATCCTAATCATTAATGTTTCAAGGAAATTTATACCTATACAGTATAGATGGTGTAAGAAAATGGTGTTTTTATTATATGTTCCTCCTTTATTAGAAACTCTAGAAAAATTCAACAGAGCCAGCTATACTTTTCACTGCAGACTAATATACTCTGTTAGAGATTTTCTCAACAATAATTTAACTACATCTTTAATTTTTTTTTCATTTAAATATGTGTTTCATTAACCATCACCAATTCACTTGATACACTTCAATTCACAAACATTTTATTAAAAAATCAAAAAATTATTTTCTTATTTTATTTTTCATGTTTAAATTACCGTATTTGCTCGATTATAAGATGACCCTGATTATAAGATGACCCCCCAAACTTTGGATATTCCTTTAGGAAAAAAACTAACAGCCTGAATATAAGACTACCCTATAGGAAAAAAAGTTAAACTTGTATATATTCACATGTAAATTGCTTTTTAATAAAAAATTATATCAAAAAATGCATTTCTTGTTTTTATTTCCTTTTATGTGTCAATTCTGCCTCTCTCTTCCCCTTGCCCCCAGCTTTGTCTCTCTCCCCCTCCCTTTGACTCCCCCGTCACCTCTGTCTCTTCCCCCACTTGTTTCTCTCTGCCCCCTACCTCCCCTTGTTGCTCTGTCCCCCCCTCGCTCTGTCTCTTCTCCTCTTCCTCCCCTTGTAGCTCTGTCTCTTCCCCCTCCCTTCCCTTGTTGCTCTGCCCCCCTCCCCCTGTCTCTCTGCCCCCTCCCTCTCCCTGTCTCTGTCTCTTCCCCCTCCCTCCCCTTGTTGCTCTGTCTCTTTCCCCCTCCCTCCCCTTGTCGCTCTGTCCCCCCCTCCCCATGTCTCTCTGCCCCCCTCCCTCCCCTGTCTCTCTGCCCCCCCCTCTCCCTGTCTCTCTTCCCCCTCCTTCCCCCTCACCTGGAAGTCTATCCCTGGTGGCTAGTGGGGGCAGCCGGGCGATGTCTGCACGATACCTGTAGACATCCTCCATGCTGCCCGACACGGAAGTCTATTATGACGGAAGAGAAAGAAAGAAAAAAAAAGGAAAAAAACAAACATCAGTGATCCCGTTAATACATATACTTACAGCTTTACCACTTGATAGCTTTCCCCTTCACTTTCCCCCTGCTCCTTCCTCTCTTCTTTAAGATAGGACAACCTTGAAACCTTATCTTTTTTCTTTCTTTTTTTCCCACCTGTTTAGCCTCTCTCCTCCTCTTGTATGTGGAGGGACTGGCTATTAATATTTCCTTTATAATTGTTTTTATTTACATTTGTGTAGTGATCTAATTTAGTTATACTTCTCTAGGGAAGTTCCATCTATTATTCTGGGTCAACTCTAGGTCTCATACCAGTCTCAGCGCTTAAATGTTATCATTCTCTTTGCTTACTTCTGATACTTCCCATAAGTTTAAGAAAACAGAATTTACGCTAGTTCCCTTAATACTATACTCTAATTCTCTTACGCGGGTCATTTGTTTCCACAATTATCATAAACTAACACATAGTTTCAGCCATATTCATCAAAAGAATAGAAAGGGTAGATATTAATGTTACTGTCTACTCTTCTTCTTCAAAACTTCTTCAGACCCCACAAAGAAAGTTTATCTCTGGCTTGTTGTGGGTCGTGGCATATATGAATTTTATCATGATACATAATTCTCAGTTTGGTTGGAAAACCCCAAGAATAGCTTATTCCCAGTTCTCATAGGCAGACAGTAGAGTCCGAGAATCTTTGCCTGGATTGTCTTGTAAAATAGGATAAGTCCGCATACAGAGTAAGAGATGCAAATTTGGGGAGTTTTGAGGGGTTCTTTCAATATTCTCTGATTAGATCTTCTTTTATTCATAGACAAACTATCACGTCTTCTGCGTCTTTTGTCTCTAATATGGCCGCAGGTTTCGGAAGTCTGTGTGCCCTCTCCACCACATAGTGGTGTACTAAGTTTGGGTCTATATAAGCAGATAAAAATCTTCTACATAGGTGGTCAAATCAGTGATGTCTTCCGGGATGCTTCGAATTTTTTTAAATTCTGCCGGCGTGAACGATCTTCCAGATCTGCTACTTTTGTTTTCAATAAATTGTTGTTTAATTTTTGGTTTGAATTGTTTCTAATTTCAAATGAAGCGCTGTTATTTATTCCGATTGAGAAGTAATTACTGCTTTTAATTGGGATAGCTCCTTCATTGGGATAGCTCCTCTGTATAGCTTATTAAATTTGTATCCAGGTCCTTTTTAATTTTCGAGTACAGTGAATCCAGTGCATCTAAAAGATTTGATTGAGTTATGTACCCCATTGTTTCATGTAAGGATGATTCTGAAGATCTGTCAGGAGAGATATTCTCCACGACTGATGAGATATTTAGACCTTTAGGAGAATAGAATGAATCGATGGGGTGAGGTTTGCCCAACTTATGTTTTTTTTTAGCTTTCTCACTTTTATCTTGCTTAGGAGGCATAATTGGTGAAATTTCCTGTGACTTAAATCTACTGATGTTTCTGTCTGCTGGTTTTGGGCCAAGCTTTCTGCTTTACCTTATGAAGCTAAGTTACTTCCAGGAGTTTATGTAGCTTTCCCCTTCTTTCCAAGAAGTTGGAATAGGCTGGTGGCATTCATTGTAAGGCCAATAGATAGTATTTCCAGCCTCTGAAGTTAGCGGAGGAGAATTATATCCTGTTTATTGTTTTTGGACTCGTTGATCGATTCAGCAGATTTCAAATTGTCCTTGTTATTTATGGCAATATCCTGCTAAGAGGGTTAACAATTGCACCAATGTGTCTTTCACAAAAGGAGGATTGTTGTCTAGGCTTCCACGGAACTATATTTGCCCCTTCTGGGAAATCAGATACTATCCTCTGGAGTTAACAGTAAGGATAGTAGCAAACACCCAATTATTGCAGTGAAAGGGTTAGCAATTCCCACCATCTGTTTTGAATGTTTTGAAGGGAGAATTATTTCTTGACTTCCCCGGCACTGTACTTGCCCATTGTTTTTTTTAGATTTGTCAAGCTGTTCAGAAGGTTTGCTTCATATGAGCATTGTTTGTTCATAAAAAAACCCTTGTCCTGAGGAAACAATTACTTCCATATATCCTTCAGCAATTGGCATTTTTTTCTGGGTGTGCACACAACTGTACATGTTCATTCTGAGAGAGATTAATATCAACCACTAGATTAGCAGTGAGGCAGCAAGACAGTAAATATAGATTTCATATTCTCAATTTTAACTCAATAATCAAATCATGCAGAGCTTCAACAGACGCTTTTTTAGGCTCATTAAACAGTTTGGCTTCTTTGCTACGTATCAGCTTTGTTTGTATATGAAATAATCCTTTCTTGAGGAGGACAATTATATTTATATATCTTTCAGCAGTGAAAAATTAATTTTAGGCGTGCACACAGCTGAGCCTGCTCTTTCTGGAAGAGATAACAGCCTCTGGATAAGCAGTGAGGAAGGTCACAGACACACAATTTTTCAACCCTTTCCTAAGGTGAGATCATTTAGTCCATATATCTTTCAGCAGTGCAAATTATGTCTAAGTGTGTACACGACTGAGTCTACACATTCTGGAAAAAAACAACTGACAGTCTCTGAAGTTTGGCAGTGAGGGAGATAGCAGAACGCACATTGAACAGTTATTGTTGGCTTGATATGAAACAATTACTTAATAGTCAGTTCTTGCAGTTTACTAACATATTTGTTCTTTATGCTTATTAAACAAATCCACACTTTATTACATATCAGAGTTATTTGTTCATAGAAGAGCCCTTCTATGAGCGAACAATTACTTCCAAATATCTTTTGACAGTAAAAGGATTATTTCTATAGGGCGCTCGCCACTGTATTTGCCCGGTCTGAAAGAATCTGAATAGCCAGGACAGCCCAGAGGCCTCCACCTTCCTTCCCTCCGTGTCACTAGGCTGGTTTCCATTTCGTTTCGTGCTTGGCTGCCGTGTTTTGTTTCACCCTCACTGCTTTTATTTTGTGAGTCTCTCGCTTACAAACCTCGAGGGTAGAGGTCTGACCTTCTCAAA
Organism: Pelodytes ibericus; assembly: GCA_036172795.1. Classification (NCBI taxonomy): domain Eukaryota; kingdom Metazoa; phylum Chordata; class Amphibia; order Anura; family Pelodytidae; genus Pelodytes; species Pelodytes ibericus. The sequence continues at coordinate 226,247,296 of CM069858.1, read as the reverse complement.
AAGTATTATGGGTCTCCCAAACATACATGACTACTATGAGACATTACATTTGAGTTGCATTTTAGATTGGATGAATTCAAATCCAAAACGATGGGAAAAATAATTTTGCTCCTCAAAATTTATCAAGAATATATGAGTTGATAAACACAGGGAAGCACTCACAGTCGGCTACTTTCTAACTGCTAATGACCTACTTGGTCCATATCAGTCTGGATTTAGACCCTACTGAAACAAGCCTCTCAAGAGTAATACATAAGTTACTCTCTGACAACTCTAAAAGCCACTGATCCATGCCTGCTTTCATTGAATTGTTGAACACCATCTCCTTCTCAACCGATTATTCTAAATCAGCATAGAAAGTGATCCCTCTTTGATCAAATTGTATTTATATGTACACCTCCTCTCCAGGAAAATTAATCAACTATTTTGGCTTCCAATACCACCTGTATGTGAATTGCACTAGGATCTATCTCACCTCCCCTGATCTCACTCCCTCTGTTGAGCTACTCAGTTCTTTAAATTCTTTGGCCAATCCTGAGTTGAGCAACTGACCACAAAGTGCCATTTTTTTTCAGTGGACCAATGACTGCGGAGCTGCTTATCTCTGTGTGAGAGGCACTATGCTCGGCTACAGTGTAAAATAAATGCATGGGTCTGGGTGTTAGGCTCTTGGGGGAGACAAAGAAGGGGCAATAAGTGATTAGCTCCTTTGTGGGAGTATTTAAGGATGGGAAACCAGTAAGAAACAGTTGCCTTGCAGAGCACCGGCAGACATCTATGGAGATTTCCCACTCTGGGAACCAGTGGGATGGGGACTGGGACATAAAAACAGTTCATAACTTCAGGAAAGGCAACTTGAGCAATATGTCCAGGGTCTCAGGCAAGATGGTCATGACACATATTTTGGGAGAGCCAGCCCACGGTTGCCCCACACACAGGTAAGTCTGAGGCAGGCTCAAGAACAATGAAAAGCAAACAGAACAATATGGAAGATAAAAGTGCTGGAATAAATCAGTGATAAGCATCCAGTTGCTGGGAAATACCATCTTCATTCTGGTGTTTCCCTGCCCGATATTGAATCCTGAATTTAAAGATTGGAGTGACAGGCTCCAGCAAACCCATTTTCTCCCAACACTTGATTGAGCTAGATCAGGGGATTGTGGTCAGTCAGTACAAGGAACTCTCTCATAGAGGTAGGGCTGTAACTGTTTAAGTGCTCAGATTAGAGCCAGACACTCCTTTTTGATATGTAGTTACAGTTGGGTGCTGCTAAGACCTGGGCATTGCCCGGGGTGGTTTTCAGTTGCTCAATAGCATTTTTGCACTCCAAGGAAGGCAGGGATTTTTGGTCAGTGCTGTCAGGGGTTTGACCATCATGCTATAGTGGGGCACACATTTCTAGTAGTAGTACCCTGTGGTGCCTAAGAAGGCTAAAACGTTTTGGTTTTGAGGGTTGGACAGTTTTCTATGGGGGTTCAGCTGTTGCTTCCCACTACCCATGCATTGTCCTACGTATTGGACATCAGCCCTCACTATACCGTTGAGTGCATCTATATAGTCTAAGTAGCCACAGGCAAAGTCCTGCAGCCCTTCTAGCAACTGGTCAATGAGCCACTGCAAAATGTAAATTGGTACAGGCCAAAAGGGGTAATGAAGACCAACTGTAATAATACTGATGTTAGCAGGTTTGGAGTCCAGCAGCCAAATCAGCAAAGTCGTCTGCCAGAAGTAACCATGTGTTACCTGGGTGGTTGAGCCCCTGAGCTTTGAGTGACAATCTGGTCTTTAACAGATCTGAAAGGCTGGAACAAAAAAAAAAAAAAACAGTCCAATATCATATAGAAAGCTTGATTATGATGCAGGCAGAATCCACAATAATCTGGCAAAGGAATAGTGACAGGAAATGGCTTTTATAGGCAGAGAGTCAGCACATGACCAGACAAAGCTTAGGAGAGTTGACAATTAGAAAAAGGCTTTAAAGAATCATGGTTATTAGAACAGAGGCTAAATTGTGACAAACAGGCTGTCAAACTAGTAAAGATGAAAACAAGGAAAATGGAAGTCAGGGTTCATATCCAGGTAAAGTTCCTGACACCTACTTTGGGATGGCATCAGCAGTCAGCGGGAACTGCCTGTAGCCCTGGCTCTACATCAAGGTTGTAGACCTAGGGCATGGGTAAGGTGTCTCTCATGGTCTTATCATTTAACTGTCTATTGCCTACACAGAACCTGGTTCTCATTTTCTTTTTGGGGACTAAGACAATGGGAGAAGCCATGGGACTATGGGATGGTGCTACGACTCCCAAGACCTGCATCTCAGGGACAAGTAAAGCAGGTTGACATAAGGGTGCTTGCCTAGGAGTCTTGGGCTATGGTAGTGCTTCCTGGCAGGGAGTGGGGGCCTTGCCTAAAGCATAGACTAGAGCTGGGATTGCTCATTGGGGTCTATTTAGAGTTGCTCAGCTACCTGTCCTGGTTTTGTCTAATAGGTCAGCGATCACATGGTCGCCTGTCTCTGTTAATAATGGTGGATACCTTGGCCCCACACTCAAGGTATGTTTTGAGCAGCTTTACCTGGCAGATATGGGTGGTCATTAAGGAAAGATGGAGCGCTAAGGTTTTACAGCAACAGAATTAAAACACACGTATATATACTTATATTTTTAGAGGAGTAGCACTTCTTTGTAGATTGCTACAATTTTCTTATCATAAATTCCGATGATATATGGAAAGAAATAAAACACAGAAATAGTGCTCTCTGTAAGCGTCGAAATGGTGCTATGGTCCGCCCAAAGAAGGTAACACACACACTTTACTTTTTATGGAGCAGAAATTATTACTGCTCACTTTTAAAGTTTAAATGATCTCCAAGGCACTCTGGGACCTTCGAATTCTTATCCAATATATGTCTGTAGTGTATCTTTAAATGGCACTTATGCGCATATGTAAACAGAGAAGAGAAATCCCTGCATAGATTAAAATATTTCTTTAATTTACATACCAAAAAAAACTTTTATTTGTAAAAGGGGACATGCACCTTTTATGTTTTTGATCAGCTTATGTAATTATTTGTTAGTATTTGTTGTTATAGCGCCTGAAAATGCCTTTCCCTTCTTTTTCTATACAGAGATGGTTGGTCAGCTGAAGGACCCCCTTGGCGATGACATAAATTGTCTCTCCCTTACTATTTACCTCTTCATAAGGTCCCATCCAGGCTGTCTGCAGCTAATTTTGGTGAGTAGGTCTGAGCATTCTGTTCTACTAGAAACTCCTGTGGCTTAGTGTCGCAATTATCTTGGCCTGCTCTAATATCACCATGGGCTACTTCCAGAAGTTGAGCTAATTTCTCTCAGAGCTCGACTATGTAGGTGGTTGCTGGAGTTTCTTCCAGGTCACACTCTCCAACCCAAAACTCAATTAGTGTATTGAGGGGTCCCCAGATGAGACTCAAAAGGGGGAGAATATGATTGATTCCTGGGGGACTTTACTGTGGACGAAGAGGCGATGGGCCAGAAATTGTTCTGAGATCCATTGAATCTGTGATTCGTGGTGGTGTAAAAGATTTTTACCCCATGGAGAGCTCATACCTGGCTGAGCAGCTCAAGTCCTTTAATGTATTGGCCCTGCTGGACCAGTAGATCCCATGGGGCCTGGACTGTCATCAGTTTATCACTTTCCACCATGATGCTGCTGGTTTACTGTTAATAAACTGGGATATTATAAAGAGGATCCCACTTCAAAAACCAGTGTAATTGAATGTTATCAAGTTTAGTAAGTGTATTTGCCCCTTGTGAGATATTGCCTCCTTAGTCCCACAGATCGATCACACAGCAATCACACAAATTCTTCATTTTCGCTATTTTAACCCCTCAAGGACAGACCCTTTGAAACATTATTTGTCATTCTGGACAATGGCTATTTTAACATTTCTATGCTATTTGTGTTTATCTGTAATTTTCTTTTTTTGTCATTTTCTGTACCCACACAAATTATATATTGTTTTTATTGGAACAAGAAGGTCTTTCTTTATATACCACCATTTTGATCATATCAAATATAATATCATATAGAATGTAAAACAATAATAAAATAAAGTGGAAAAAACCCCACAAATGGTTTGATTTTATTTGAAAAATATTTTACTCATTTACAAAAGCTAATGAAAAAACATGCTAAATAGATTCTACCAATGATAGGTTTGAATGGTTGTTTGGGGGCTAAAAGGCCATATTTGGGAGGTGCACTTTTTGGTTTTCCAACTTGGAATTTTGACATGCAGACAACCGGGGCCCATGTCACATATGGGACATTTTTAAAGCCAGCCAGTGTATTTTACCACATCAAACCATATATATTTTTAAAGTAGACACCTAGGCTATTTCAAATAGTAGTATTTTAACATTTTCCATGCACTACTTCTACCACCAGCCTTTGTCAAAGTTTGTGGTAGTATTTTTTTTCACAAACATTGTACTTCAGACATAAATTCACAGATTTTGGTATGTGTCACTGCCACATAACACCACAATGTGTGTTCAGCAACATCTCTGTACACGGATATGAGCCATGCATAGGTTTGTCAGCTTGTTAGGGCATTAAATGGCCACATTTTGAGTGGTGCGCTTTTTGGTTTTCAAACTTGGAGTTTTGACATGTAGAGCAAGGAAAGGTTAATAGCTATTATAAGAGTCTTTGTCATACAGTATAAAGGAAATAACCCCTAAATATGCTCATAGATCTTCACAAAATGTTTACATTACACGTAATCCCCTAGTGGCTATAATCAACACCAAGGGAGTGTAACAAAAATAAATGCATCTGCGGAATATGGCTGCTTAGGCAGTGATCTATGGCAAGCAAGGGGTTAATAGCATTAAAAATGCCCTTGTTATACTGTAATAAATGACAGTAAAAAAATGTACTCCTAAAAAATGCACAAACAGTAAAAAATGTGCTGCTGTGTAAGATCACTGCGTACACAATGGCAGTGAAGGGGTTAAACACTGTAAATGTCTTTTATATAAGCTCCCTTGGTTTTTAAAATGTTGTTAAATATTTAATTTACTAATAAAAGATTACATTATCGGATCTGTCTCTCTCCTCACTAAAAATATACTGAGGAGAGGGAGGCAGAGCAATATTTGTAAATCATATTCCTGTGCACAGATCACATTGATCTGTTGTGCCAGCATAGAGCAGTGCCCCCTAGAGCAATGGAAGTTAAAAAAAATCACTTCCGTTGCTCTTGCCAGTAGAAGGGAAGCAACTACCAACAAAACTTTACGTTTTCATTTTGTGTTGCTAAAACTTTATGTGCAGCCGGTTCCACCATTTTTAAATGGCAGCTATGGTCACTCCAGGGAGCGATCATAGCGCGCCCCTGCACTTTTTCTCAGTGTTGCACAATGCCTCCACATAAACCTTCGGTCCCTTTCTTTGCTCTTTTTAGTACATGACTTGCCAGGAACATTGCACAATGCCTTTACATGGAACTTCGGTCACTTTCTTTACTATTTTTTGTGCATGATGTGCCAAGAACGTCATGTGTCACTAAGGACACATTTTTGCGTGATGTGCTGGGCATGTCATATATGTTAGGAAGAGGTTAGTCACCTTTTTACTGGCTTGGGTATAATCTTTGTATTTTGTAAATGTGTATGCTGATACCATAGCTTTATAATGTATGATATCTCTATTTCCTAAATTGCTTTACTGGTTAGCCACATTGGTGTTAGTTTGCTTGTAATGTTAGTTTGAAGGTTGCCAACTGACCTTATCCATCCCAGTCAACAAGACGAAGACATGTATTAAACCTGTTAGTGTTTTTTTTTGTTTTTTTTTTAATTAAATGTTTTGGTGGGACCCATATTAATTTACTTATACAGATTATGTAGTTATATAGAATTCATCTCAAATACTACTTGTAACAGACCGTCTACCAGACGTAGCAGACCCTCTGCCCATTGTGTTAAATCACCTCCTTAGTAGTGTGGAGCGGACACCTGGATCTTTGGGTTCGGCGGGTTTGGCCGAACTTTGGAAAAAAGTTCGGGTCCGTGCTCGAACTTGACCCCGAACCCGAACCCCATTGAAGTCAATGGGGACACGAACTTTTGGGCACTAAAATGCCTCTAAAAAGTCCTGGAAAGGGCTAGAGGGCTGAAAAAGGAAGTAAAATGGGGGTAAGAGTAGGAAAAGTGCTTTGCAAACAAATGTGGATAAGGAAATAACTTAAAATAACATAAAATACATACAAATTAAAAATACAGCTGAGCCATAAAATAGCACTAGATGGAATCTTTGATTTTTAGCTTTGGAAGAACATAAATCAAAATCTAAAGTATGGCTGGCAGGAGGATCAAAATAATTATCCATTTGAGAGAGGGTTGGAGTGCAGGAACGGGCTTCCGCAAGGGGGGGGCGGGGGCAAGAGGGGGCGCTTTCCCCTCCCTGGATTTAAAAATAAAAAAGTGCCTTTGATGTAACAGGGAGCTTAACGCTGCCGTTAAGCTCCCTGTTACACTAACCTTATTCGTTTCCTCCGTGCATCTTCCCTCCTTTTTTTTTTTTTTACTTTATTGATGCTGTGCAACTTCAATAAAGTATAAAAAAAAAAAAAAAAATGTGACCGGAGCTTCCTTTCTCCGTGCAGGAGGTAAGTGCTGGGGAATGGGGGGGAAGAGGGGGGCAACACACGAGCAAATCCTGGTCCATTGAGAGGCAAAATCTGGCATATTGAAAGGCAAAACTTGGGTTATTGAGGGGCTAAATCTGGCATAATGAGAGGCAAAATCCTGGCATAGAGTGGCAATATCCTGGTATATTGAGGGGCAAAATCCTGGTATAGAATTGCAAAACCTGGCATATTGAGAGGCAAAACCTGGCATATTGAGGGGCAAAATCCTGGTATAGAGTGGCAAAACCAAGCATAGGGTGGCAAAACCAAGCATAGGGTGGCAAAACCAAGCATAGGGTGGCAAAACCTGGCATATTGATTGACAAAACCTGGCATATTGAGAGGCAAAATCCTGGCATAGAGTGGCAATATCCTGGAATATTGAGGGGCAAAATCCTGGTATAGAATGACAAAACCTGGCATATTGAGAGGCAAAACCTGGCATATTGAGTGACAAAACCTGGCATATTGAGAGGCAAAACCTGGCATATTGAGAGGCAAAACCTGGCATATTGAGAGGCAAAACCTTGCATATTGAGTGACAAAACCTGGCATATTGAGAGGCAAAACCTGGCATATTGAGAGGCAAAACCTGGCATATTGAGAGGCAAAATCCTGGCATAGAGTGGCAATATCCTGGCATATTGAGGGTCAAAATCCTGGTATAGAGTGGCAAAACCAGGCATAGTGTGTAAAAATCCTGGCATATTGAGGGGTTAAATCCTGGCATATTAAATGGCTAAATCCTGGCATACTAAATGGCTAAATCCTGGCATATTGAGGGACAAAATCCTGGCATATTGGGTGGCTAAATCCTGGCATATTAAATGGCTAAATCCTGGCATATTTGGTGGCTAAATCTTGGCATATTGAGGGGTCAAATCCTCTCATATTGAGGGGTTAATTCCTGGAATATTGAGAGGTTAAATCCTGGCATATTAAATGGCTAAATCCTGGCATATTAAATGGCTAAATCTTGGCATATTGAGAGGTTAAATCCTGGCATATTAAATGGCTAAATCCTGGCATATTGAATGGCTAAGTCCTGGCATATTTTAAGGGGTTGAATCCTGGCATATTGAGGGGTTAAATCCTGGCATACTGAATGGTTAAATCCTGGCATATAATGACAGTAAAAATATGGCCCCCCCCCCCTGAAAAAATTTCTGCGGATGCTCATGAGTGCAGGGTATTCTCTTTCATTGTTCAAACTGAGCTCAACTCCTGATGCATGGAGAAAAGGCCTTCACAAGCCTCTGCTATTGTGTACATAGTTTATACTAAGTGACCCATAGTTTGAGGAGGCGGTGTAGGTGGAAGCGGCGGTGGAGGAGGAGGAGGTAGCCAACACTGTTTTTTTTTTGTTTGCTTGTTTTTTAAATTGGAGTAGTCCCCAAAATATTGGGACATATAAAAAAAGAAAACAAAGAATAAGTGCACTTGAGTATAACAATGGCTGGGTGAGGCCGGTATAAATGTCTATTCTGCACAAGGTCCGGAGAAGTCTGGTGGGATCCATGCCTGGTTCATCTTAATAAATGTGAGCTTGTCCACGTTAGCTGTGGACAGGCGGCTGCGCTTGTCTGTGATAACGCCCCCTGCCGTTCTAAACACACGTTCAGATAATATACTGGCTGCAGGGCAGGCCAGCACCCCCAAAGCATAAAGGGCAAGCTCAGGCCATTTGCCCAATTTGGAGACCCAGAAGTTGAATGGGGCAGACCAATTAGTCAGTACGTGTAGGCCTGTGCACACGTACTGTTCCACCATGTTGCTGAAACGTTGCATATCAGATGGTGGTGCTGGTTGTTGTGGCGTGCTGACAAAGCTTTTCCACATTTTGGCCATGCTAACCCTGCCTTCTGAGGTGCTGGTGGTGCCCCAGCTGTGTTGGCGACCTCTTCCTCCTCCTCTGCCTTCGCCTTGTGCTTCCATTAAGCCCCCGGTGTCCGTTGGGAATGCCCTCAGCAGCACGTCTACCAGCGTGCGCTAGTAGTCGTGCACCTTCCGATCACGCTTCAGTGAGGGAATTAAGGATGGCACATTGTCCTTGTAACGGGGATCCAGCAGGGTAGCCACCCAGTTATCAGCACAAGTTAGAATGTGGCTAACTCGGCAGTCGGTGCACAGGCACTGCAGCATGTAGTCGCTCATGTGTGCCAAGCTGCCCAGAGGCAAGGACAAGCTTCCCTGTGTGGGAGGTGTATCGTCTGTGTCCTCCGAAACCCCCCAGCCACGCTCCAGTGATGCCCACGAACTGCGTTGGGTGCCTCCCTGTGAACACGGTTCCCACTTCTCCTCATCATCCTCATCCTTCTCCAGAACTGTGCCCTGGCTTGACAGTTCCTGGCCTATGCTGGTGCAGGAACCCACCCTCCAAGCCACTTGTGAATGACCAAGCCACCGTGGAAATGACACCTCTTCTTCCTCCTCCTCCTCCTCGGGTCACCAAATAGTCCAGATCAGCCTCCAGTTTGGGCACAGCAGGAATATTTGCCTCCTTTAACTCCCAGAGTTCTTCCCACCGGTACTCTGTATCACTCCCGAAGCCTGGATCCAGAAGGAAATTTTCCAGTAACAATCCTGGGCCACCAAAATCGTACCCTTCTATGGGAGTGTAATCCTCCAGCTCAGGGTATAGATGTGTGGCATACCCCCGTAACACCCGGTATCCACAATCCAGGACCATCTCAGCATGGACAAGCTCCCCTAACTCAGCCACCCAGTCTTTTGGGGACTGCTCTCACAGCAGGCTCACATACCATTCCTGGGAGCTGGGAAGGACCTTTCCCCCAGTACTCCTGGTGTAACCGTTGCTAGGATTGAACCCTGGACCTCTATGTTTCTGGTGCGCCACCAGAGGGCTTGGTTTTCAGAATTGCTTTGTGTCTGTCTACTTCCTGCCCATACTTAATTCCTCCCAGGTGTTCCCTGTCCTTCATTAACTACCTTGTTATTTAAACCCCCTCCTCCCAGCACTCTTTGCTGGAACATTTTGCCTGCCTGTCTTTTGCTGGTGTTATCGTTTTGTTCTCTGATCTACCGATATCGACTTGGCCTGTACCCTGACTTCTCCGTCCTTCTCCACTCCTGACTTGGCTAGATTCTTGGCTTCTCCGTCCTTCTCCAGTCCTGACCTTTTGGCTTGTGTCCCCGACTACGTTTTCTGATTTGCCCGTTTGTTCCTGTTTGACAAGATGCCCAGAAGAAGACCGCAAAACCCTAATTGTGGCTGCTCAAAGCCTGGGGCTCCACCCTTGGGGGAGAGTGGTCACCTTGCACAGGGTATCACACCTGCTACGGCCCTTGCATCTGGACTCCAGCCAGGACTGGCAACCATGCCGCTGACACCTGGTCCCGTATGAAAGCGTTCATCCATAGATTAAGGCGGAAGCAAGCTCACTGTAGCATCTCATCCTGTGGGACCGGACCGGTCATCTGTAATTCCCAGCCAATGGGGCTGCAGTACCATCCTGGTACTCCCTTGTCAACAAGCCAGTTTTGCAATACTGAGTATCCATATCCACGGCCATAATGCCGACTGCAATCCCTTGCTGGTGCTCTGCTGCTTATCCACTGGGCTCTTGCAAGGAGGATCCCACCTCTGCCACCAATTTAACGGACCGTCTACCAGACGTAGTGACCCTCTGCCCGTTGTGTGAAATCACCTCCTTAGCCCACGCTTAAAGCTCAGCATTCAACCAGCAAGAATATTCTGTTAGGTAAAAACTCACGATTCAGATGAGGAGCCCAAATGCAGAGATGGACAGACTTGCTTAGAGTAGTACACACAGGAAAGGATCTGAAATGGAACAGACTCCCTGGATGTAGTTACAAGCATGAATGAACTGTGTATGGACTCAGGATACCGATGGTACTGCAGGAACTGAGGAACACTGGTGCAGGACTCAGGATGCCAGGAATGGAGTAAGGTAACCAGCAATCTGAATAACACTTGTGCAGGACTCAGGATACCGATGGTAATGCAGTAGGTAATATAAAACAGAGCCGAGGTCAGGGAATCAGAAATACAGTCCAATATGCAAGCCAAGGTCAGGAAGCCAGAAATCACAAATCCAATAACAGAGCCGAGGTCAGGAAGCCAGAAATCACAAATCCAATAACAGAGCCGAGGTCAGGGAGCCAGAAGTCACAAAAAATAGGGAGCAGGAAACGGAGGAAAAGCCAACAGAAGCACAGGATAACTGAGCAATGAGAGACAGGAAGTGGAAGTGGGTTTAAATAGGCTGAGTCATGTGCCTCAGTGATTGTTTCACAGGGGTGTGGCCATTGCCGTGGAGATGCTGCTGAAGCAGCCTATGTGCAGTGCAGTCTGGGAGATCGTCTCTGCATGATGACAGGGGAACTCAGCTGTGTGGGCAAGGTATTGCACTTGGATTGCATGCGCGGGGACCTCCGTCGGGGGCAGGGTAGCGTGGGCGATCCTCTAGAGGTGCGGGCATAACATTAGTTCTCCATCTAACTGGGGCTATGAACACATTAGACATTCAGACTGCAACCAAATTACCATACAGTGAGTAGACCTAATTACAATACACACAGTAAGCCACCTAATGTACACAACAAAATCAGTTTACAAGTTAACACAAACTATCAACTATTGTCACTGACACATTATATACCTTCAGAGTGGTCTACTCACAGAATTAAACATTACACATAAACTAACTAACAATATTCACATATAGGGTTATGGCACATAAACCAGGGCCCATAATCTACAGGGAGGTGTTTGGCCCCCAGGCCCCTCCAAGAACCCCAGTCAGGCAGGCTGTCAGAATTCACTTTGTGACACTAATACTAGCACAAATTGACACTTAATAAGGAACTTAATTTACTTTACATGTTTTATTTAAAGGTCAACTGTGGTCAAACATTAATTTCTGTTTACCAGAAATATTTGATCAAGAGTAGGTATTTAAATCCAAATGGTTTAATGACAGAATGCAAATAATGTACCTTCTTGAGCCCTCTTTGCTCTGGAGGTGGACATTCAGGTGAAGGAAGATCTGACTAGTGTTGAGCGAACCCGAACCGCAAAGTTCGGGTTCGTACCGAACATTATGATTTCTGGACCCCGGACCCGAACACGGACATTCCACTGTATGTCAATTGACCTATTCGTATGAATGGGGACTCTATTTCCGTTTATAGAAAGCCAATAGCATTACATGTATTCCATAAACTGAAAGTCTATAAATCTAAAGACATTCGGTTTATAGACTTTCGGCTTATGGAATACAAGTAATTCGATTGGCTTTCTATAAACCGAAATTCTTATGAATGGGGACTCTATTTCGGTTTATAGAAAGCCAATAGTATTACATGTATTCCATAAGCCGAACGTCGGGTCCCCATTGACTTCAATGGGGTTCGGGGTCAAGTTTGACCCCGAACCCGGACTTTTTTCCGAAGTTCGGCCAAACCCGCTGAACCCGAACATCCAGGTGTCTGCTCCACACTAGTCCTGATCTTTCTGAGTTTCAAATAATAATACCCATATTAGGTGTGGAAAAGATATGTAGTCCATCAAGTACAACCTTTCCACACACTTGTATATGCTGACCCAGAAGAAGGCAAACAAAAGCCAGAGAGAAACTTTAATTGCAAAGGAAATAAAATGACTTGACTTCAGAGCAGTTGGATGCACCAAGAACTAACATAACTTTAGCTACTTGTAATTGGTCAACATTGTATGGGTGTATTTGTTAGAAAACAAACCAACTTATTCTTAAATGTATCAATTGGCAAAACAACTTTGCCTGGCAGTGTACAATTGTCTTTAATATATGCTAAATGCACACTGCTATCATTTAGAGATGTCTAAAAATGTTACTGTGTTTTAATACATACATATATCCAAGGGTTAGTCCACAATATCTAGTTATCTAAGTTGTTTTGTTATAAAATATGTAGTTCTGTTATATTTTTAATTTGTTGCATTTTTTCTCTTTGAAGAATATGACTGATGCGGTAAACCAGACAAGAGTGTCAGAATTCCATTTTGGGGGATTTCAGAACCCCCAGATTCTTAGCCCTGTGTTATTTTCCACATGTCTTATCATCTACATCCTGATTTTGACCGGAAACATTCTTATTGTTTCATTGGTGGCCAAGGTTCCGAGCCTAAAATCTCCAATGTATTTTTTCCTCACTCAGTTATCATTGTCAGATATCTTGTTGACCACAAATATAGCTCCCACCCTCTTCCAGGTTATATTAAATGGAGAAAGCACAATATCCCTAATTGGTTGTATTACACAACTATATTTCTATGGTGTTTCAGTGACAGCAGAATGTCTTCTCCTCACGGTGATGTCCTATGACCACTTTTTGGCCATCTGCAATCCATTACAATACTGTTCTATCATGGACTTCAGGCTTTGCTTCCAACTGGCTCTATGGCCATAGATTGTAGGTCTCATTACAATGTTAATCATTGGTTTTTTTTTTGGGAAATTTAAAGTTTTGTGGTCTCCAAATAATTGACCATTATTTCTGTGATCTTGCTCCTCTTCTAGAGTTGTCTTGCTCCCATTATACTATTCTTGAACTAATAGACTTTATCTCAGCCATATGCTTTGTCCTACTACCCTTCTTCTTCATACTTTTTACCTATATCTCCATTTTTATCACCATCGCAGGAATTTCCTCCACTGTTGGGAAACAAAAATCCTTCTTCTCCTGCAGCTCGCACCTAATTGTTGTGAGCACATACTATTTGACTCTAATAACTATTTACATAGCCCCTTCCAAAGGACAATCATTTAATATAAATAAGGTTATATCTCTTCTATATACCATGGGAACTCCATTATTTAATCCAATTATATACAGTCTTAGGAATCATCTTTAAAAGAAGCTAAATTACATATAGTAATAGGAGTCTTAAATAAATAAATGATGTATTCAAACTTTCCACATGTGTAAAATGTGAATTGTGCTTAAATGTACAAATATGTACTGTATAATAAAGCAAACAGACAATTGATTGGGACTTTATCCTGTTTATAGACAAGCAAATGCCTAAATTAGGAGATAAATATGTTGTAAATATGGTGTATTCTGCTTATGACATCACAAGTGGCTTTATATGCAAATTACAAATGTTCCATTGAAAACTTGTTAATTTGCATATCAAGCCACAGGTGATGGTATAAACAGGAGACTCAACAGACACATTAAAAACACATCTCCTAATTTAGTAATTTTGCTAAAAACATGTATAGATCATTTAAAATATTTTTGTATTCTCTACATGCCCAGTAAAAACAATGTGTAGGTGATACAGTCCCTTCAATGACCCCATGTTCCTTCTCCATATACAAGCACTAAATATATATAGATTAAAAAAATGGTAATGGCACTCACGAAACATATTAATTAAAGGCAGCAACAATGTTGCATAAATACATCAACCAATCAATATGCACCACTCAAAAACATATAAGTTCCAAAATATATCACACAAATAAAATTATCAGAAAAATCCTGCAAGTAAAAAAAAGGGTTAAATAGGGATGGCCAATTAGTATTATGCCATCATACTATTACACTGAGGAGACACAGGATGGATATTGAGGTATAACATGCGTATTAGACATGTGCAAAACTAAAATTTTCGTTTCGTTTTCGTCCATTCGGACGAAAATGTTATTTATTTCGTCTAAAACGAATTTTGTTCATTAGTGCATTCGTTTCAGACGAAATTCGTTCATTATTTTCGTTTCGTTTTGTTTTATTCGTTCGTTTTATAGAATACAATGTAATACTATTGGCTTTCTATAAACCGAACTAGAGCCCCATTCATAAGAAATTCTTATGAATGGGGCTCTCGTTCGGTTCATAGAAAGGCAATAGTATTACTTGTATTCTATAAGCCGAAAGTCTATAAACCGAACGACTGTCGGTTTATAGACTTTCGGCTTATGGAATACATGTAATCCTATTGCTATTCTATAAACCGAACGACTTTCGGTTTATAGAATAGCCATAGGTTTACATGTATTACATAAGCCGAAAGTCTATAAACCGAAAGTCGTTCGGTTTATAGGCTGTCGGCATTTAACTAATAAGAGACAGAGTCTCCATTCATAAAATTATGAATGGAGACTTTGTCTCAGTGTAGTAAAATGCCGACAGCCTATAAACCGAACGTTCGGTTTAAAGGCTGTGGGCATTTTACTACACGGAGACAAAGTCTCCATTCATAATTTTATGAATGGAGACTCTGTCTCGTGTAGTAAAATGCCGACAGCCTATAAACCGAACGTTCGGTTTATAGGCTGTCGGCTTATGGAATACATGTATTCCTATTGCTATTCTATAAACCGAACGACTTTCGGTTTATAGAATAGCCATAGGATTACATGTATTACATAAGCCGAAAGTCTATAAACCGAAAGTCGTTCGGTTTATAGGCTGTCGGCATTTAACTATACAGAGACAGAGTCTCCATTCATAAAATTATGAATGGAGACTTTGTCTCCGTGTAGTAAAATGCCGAAAGCCTATAAACCGAACGATCGGTTTATAGACTTTCGGCTTATATAATACATGTAATCCTATGGCTATTCTATAAACCGAAAGTCGTTCGGTTTATAGAATAGCAATAGGAATACATGTATTCCATAAGCCGACAGCCTATAAACCGAACGTTCGGTTTATAGGCTGTGGGCATTTTACTACACGGAGACAAAGTCTCCATTCATAATTTTATGAATGGAGACTCTGTCTCCGTATAGTTAAATGCCGGCTTTTAACTATACGGAGACAAAGTCTCCATTTATAATTTTATGAATGGAGACTCTGTCTCCGTATAGTTAAATGCCCACAGCCTATAAACCGAATGTTCGGTTTATAGGCTGTCGGCTTTTAACTATATGGAGACAAAGTCTCCATTCATAATTTTATGAATGGAGACTCTGTCTCCGTATAGTTAAATGCCGGCTTTTAACTATACGGAGACAAAGTCTCCATTCATAATTTTATGAATGGAGACTCTGTCTCCGTATAGTTAAATGCCCACAGCCTATAAACCGAACGTTCGGTTTATAGGCTGTCGGCTTTTAACTATACGTTTGTCTCCATTCATAAATTTATGAATGGAGACTCTGTCTCCGTATAGTTAAATGCTATTGTATTCTATAAACCGACTCTATTTCGGCTTATAGAATGCAATAGTACTACGAATGGACGAATGAACGAATGATTTTCCTTTATTAACCATTCGTTCATTCGGCTTTAGTTAGCTTAGCATTTTCGTTCTTCGTTTTTCGGGCGAATGGACGAAAATGCAATTTTCGGACGAAAATGCATTCGTCCGAAAACGAATGCACATGTCTAGTATATATTCACATGTAAATTGCTTTTTTAATAAAAAATTATGATATAAAAAAAATCTTGTTTTTATTTCCTTTTATGTGACAATGCTGCCTCTCTCTTTTCCTTGCCCCCAGATTTGTCGCTCTCCCCCCTTAGTGTTGTCTCTCTCTCACCCTCCCTTTGGATCCCCCCTCGCTCCCCTTGTGTCTGTCTCTTCCCCCCTTCCCTCCCCCTGTTTCTCTCTGCCCCCCTCCCCTTGTTTCTGTCTCTTCCCCCCTTCCCTCCCCTTGTTTCTCTCTGCCCCCCCCTTGTTATTCTGTCCCCCCCTCACCTGTTTCTTGCTCCCTGGTGGCTAGTGGGGGCAGCCGGGGGATGTATGCACTATACATAATAGACGGAAGTGTCGGGCATCATAGAGGTTGTCATGCCCGGAACGACAGCCAGGACTTTTATGAGGAAGCCGGAAGTACCCAGCTTCATCATAGAAGTCCCGGCGGTCATGCCGGGCGGCAGCAGGAGAGGTCTCGCTCATCACGCAGACATCCTCCGCTGCCTCGCTAGCCACCAGGGAGAATCGGGCAGCTGGGGGATGTCTGCACGAATCGTGCAGACAACCTCCATGCTGCCCAACACTTCCGTCTATTATATATAATGCATACATCCCCCGGCTGCCCCCACTAGCCACCAGGGAGCAAGAAACAGGGGGGGACAGAATAACAAGGGGGGGGGGGCAGAGAGAAACAAGGGGAGGGAAGGGGGGAAGAGACAGACACAAGGGGAGCGAGGGGGGAGCCAAAGGGAGGGTGAGAGAGAGACAACACTAAGGGGGGGAGAGCGACAAATCTGGGGGCAAGGGAAAGAGAGAGGCAGCATTGTCACATAAAAGGAAATAAAAACAAGATTTTTTTTATATCATAATTTTTTATTAAAAAAGCAATTTACATGTGAATATATACTAGACATGTTCATTCGTTTTCGGACGAATGCATTTTCGTCCGAAAATTGCATTTTCGTCCATTCGCCCGAAAAACGAAGAACGAAAATGCTAAGCTAACTAAAGCCGAATGAACGAATGGTTAATAAAGGAAAATCATTCGTTCATTCGTCCATTCGTAGTACTATTGCATTCTATAAGCCGAAATAGAGTCGGTTTATAGAATACAATAGCATTTAATTGTACGGAGACAGAGTCTCCATTCATAAAATTATGAATGGAGACTTTGTCTCCGTATAGTTAAATGCCCACAGCCTATAAACCGAACGTTCGGTTTATAGGCTGTGGGCATTTAACTATACGGAGACAGAGTCTCCATTCATAAAATTATAAATGGAGACTTTGTCTCCGTATAGTTAAAAGCCGGCATTTAACTATACGGAGACAGAGTCTCCATTCATAAAATTATGAATGGAGACTTTGTCTCCGTGTAGTAAAATGCCCACAGCCTATAAACCGAACATTCGGTTTATAGGCTGTCGGCTTATGGAATACATGTATTCCTATTGCTATTCTATAAACCGAACTTTCGGTTTATAGAATAGCCATAGGATTACATGTATTATATAAGCCGAAAGTCTATAAACCGATCGTTCGGTTTATAGGCTTTCGGC
The DNA here is from genome assembly GCA_036172795.1 of Pelodytes ibericus. Lineage (NCBI taxonomy): Eukaryota > Metazoa > Chordata > Amphibia > Anura > Pelodytidae > Pelodytes > Pelodytes ibericus. The sequence continues at coordinate 226,229,667 of CM069858.1, read as the reverse complement.
ATTTTACTACACGGAGACAAAGTCTTCATTCATAATTTTATGAATGGAGACTCTGTCTCTGTATAGTTAAATGCCGACAGCCTATAAACCGAACGACTTTCGGTTTATAGACTTTCGGCTTATGTACTACATGTAATCCTATGGCTATTCTATAAACCGAAAGTCGTTCGGTTTATAGAATAGCAATAGCATTACATGTATTCTATAAACCGAACGTCGTTCGTTTTAAAGACTTTCGGCTTATAGAATACTATTGGCTTTCTATAAACCGAACTAGAGTCGAGTCCCCATTCATAAGAAATTCTTATGAATGAGGAGGGACTCTAGTAAGGTTTATAGAATGCCAATAGTATTCTGTAAGCCGAAAGTCTTTAAAACGAACGACGTTCGGTTTATAGAATACATGTAATGCTATTGCTGTTCTATAAGCCTAAAGTCTTTCGGCTTATAGAACAGCAATAGCATTACATGTATTCTATAAACCGAACGTCGTTTTTTTTAAAGACTTTCGGCTTATAGATTACATGCTGCTATTGGCTTTCTATAAACCGAAAGAGTCCCCATTCATACGAATAGGTCAATTGACCTATTCGTATGAATGGGAACTCAATTTCGGTTTATAGGAAGCTAATAGCATTACATGCATTCCATAAACCGAAAGTCATTCATGTCGGTTTATGGAATGTAGTACAATGCTATTGATATTGTATAAACCGACTCTATTTCGGTTTAGAATGCCAATAGCACGAATGGACGAATGGACGAATGAACAAATGATTTTCGTTTATTAACCATTCGTTCATTCGGATTTTGTTAGTTAAAATTTTCGTTATTCGTTTTTCGGACGAATGGACGAAAATGCTATTTTCGTCCGAAAATGCATTTGTCCGAAAACGAATGCACATGTCTAATGCGTATGTGCCTCTCCCAAGTGACTTCACCAGCAAGACTCAAGCTCCAGTAATGCTTAGTCTGCTGATCCCCTGAACGTCATATTAAGCGGAGTGGTGAGCGTGGGAGTTTACAGCACAAAGACGACAATATATCCTTATACATTGCTATTTAGAGATATTTTATCAATTCAAGAAAATAAACCTAATACAGAGCCTGTTCAGCCTTTTTTCTACATGTACTCGGTATGCTAGCTTGCTAGACAGTTAATGTGCCCATTTATGCTGGAGAAACTGTGGGGGACGTGGCACACTATAACATGTATAGTGATTTTGTCCTAAAATTAGACCTTTGTGGACACAAATGATTTAATTTATTTTGTTCACGGTCTCATTTTCCTAAATTAGAATGCCCAGAAATTGCTCTTTTAAATATGTCCTTGGTAGATATTGGTAAATATAGTAAAAATGAATCACTATTGTCTATTATACACTATTGTATTTTTATGAAACTAGTCATTGCCAGAAATTGGAAAAATCCATTAACCCCCGAAATTTTCATAAATTGTGAATTTATTGGAATCTATTTCTATATATGAAAAGGCTTTTCTCTGTGCTCAAAATCAATATGAAACTTATGAAAATATTTGGACTACAGGACTAGAATGTATGATAAAAAAAAACTCTTAATGTAATATTTACATGAATATTTGGGGTCTAAATTATATGACATTTTACATACTGTCTGTCTATATATGTTTATGGTAGCAATTTCTCCTCTTACCTCCCTCCATTTCCTTTTTTTTTTTTCTATTAATAATAAAATTATTATCACAGATTATTGTATTGTTGACAATGGAAATATGTTACATACATAAATATTTGTAGTTATGAAGTATTTCTGTTTCCCCTCCACCTCTGACTTTTTGTTATATATCCCATTTATTTGTTGTGAACATTTTCAATAAAAAAAATGTATTCTACCAATAAAGAAAATATTTTTTGACTCACAAATGGTGATTGGACTTTTTTCTGAATAAACAAGAATGTTTAATAATTAAAGCTTTGTAAATCTTTTCGTAGATAGAATCCAGACAACATGATGATTTTTTAAAATACATGTTATACATGTTTCAGCTCACTAATAAAGTGTTGATTTTTTACAATCTTTTTTATTTTTTATAAACTTTTATTGGGTATATACAATACAAGTGATGCAATATATATCTTGGTACAATTTAACATCTCCATGTATACAGAGGCCCCTTGGTTCCTTAGATCTTATAAAATTATATAGACGTACATCTTATATTCTCAATGCCATATACAGGTCATGCATGATATCATTCCTTTTGGTACAATGCAACATGTCCACGAATACAAAGGCAACTTAGTTCCTTAGAACATATGAAATTATAGAAACTTACATCTTATATTCCTTATGTAGACTCATTACAGTGCGTGTATAACAATCATCTACAGCCCATGTTTGTGCCACCAAGAATGTGGACATCGGCTTCTTGTATCTTATGGAAATAGACTAGCATGTACCTTATATTATTAATGTTACTGAGCTTGCCTCATCTGCCTCTTCTATGGGAAAGACCACAGTGCTACTGTAATTATACCACTTGATCATTACTTATTCCAGGGGCAGTGGGTTTGTACCATGCCGTACCAGATTCCACTTAGTGAAACCTAGAGCCTGGTGACCCCAATTCACCCATTCTTGGACAGTTGGTGGTTCTTGGGACTTATAATATTTAGGTATTACTGCCTCAACCTAGGTCCAGTTAATAATGCGTAAAACTTCCTCCCAAAAAGGAGATAGAGTACTACAATGGCACCACAGGTGTGAGATAGCACTCTTATCGGTTCCACACCTCCAGCATAACTCTGACACAGTGTCCCAGATTGCATGCAACCTCATAGGGGTGTAGTACCAGCGAGTCAGGATCTTTCACTATACCTCAAGGGCCTGAGAAGAGACCGATGATCTCTTGATCATGCGCCTGATGCATGCCCAAGAGTCCTCTGAAATTGGGGTTCCCAATTCCTCATTCACCTACACACATATCGATGTCGAGGAGGTTGATATGTGTGAAGGATTTTATATACCGAACCTACAAACTTTTTCTTATGGTCTGCGTTAAAAATCACTTCTGCAACTTTAGAAAGAGGACGTGTAATTTTGCCTCTGTCATAGACCATCTTTTTTTCTGTCGAAATGCATTTCTTGCAAAAAGCATATTTGGCCACCTAATCTGTGGCATTCTGCACAAAGCAATTGTCTTTTGTGATTTGTATTCAGACCATTGACATTGTAAGATATGTATTTAAGGATGGCGGTGTTGGCCATAATAAACCATCAATGGGAGAACAGAGCATATACATGTATGTGACCTTTGTCCTTAAGTAGGAACAAAATTAAAACACAAACACATAACAATGTAACTGTGAATGAAGTCTGTAAGATCACCACACAAATAAAGAAGCAATACAGAGTTAGAGAGGAACCACATCCAGCTTTTCATATGCTTATGCTCCATGTGGCATCTCTCCAAGTATAACCAAGGGGGAGGAGGGGTATGAGACAAAAAAATCTCCATTCTGGCTCAATCTGGCCCTATGGAGAAAATTTAAATTGTGAAAAGGGGGATTGAGATATCAAAAGGAGAGAGACAAAATGGTGATGTGGGAGCGGGGCAAGTGTCCGCTAAAGATGGACGGCATTACTTGAGGTTGTATTTTTCTCTCACCAAATTATCTATGATGAAGGGTGTTCAAGAGTGAGCCTCGGTCAAATAGAATTCCGGGGGCATGGGGTGTCAGCACGGGTCACCCATCGGTGGGGGGGGGGGGGGGGTTTGAGGCTCACAAACATATTACAGGGAAAAATTACTGGTAAAACTTTAAAAAGGAAAAACAGTTATGGAAACCTGAAGTAGGGGAGATCACTCTCAGCTGAGATGTTCTCCTCATTAGGCCTGGGGGACCTTGCGTAGGTTCGGCATCAGATCTGTTCGGGTACCAGGGCCCATACATCTCCTTGGATTGTGGCATTGATTGGTGCGTCGAGATCTGGTGGCCGTTTTCCACCCTTGGTTCCATCTCGGTGGGGGAACAGTGTTCTCCACAGTGGTTTTGTCATTGTTAGGGAAGACAATCTATTCAATTGTTCAAGCCCCAGGGTTTTCAGGAGAAAGGTGCCATCCTCTGTATGAGATATTGTGTGCAGTTTGCCAGCCTGGTGCACCATGAGGGATCTAGGGAATCCTCATCTCTATCATAGACTGTGTTTAAGCAGGATTGCTCCAGAGTTGATTACATTTAACATTATTGCATTATATCTGAACTTCTGTTCTCGCGATATAAAGACCCTGATCAGGTCGCGGACTACGTGTTCCTGACTTTTGATTACTATGTGATCGGGGTCTGGAACACAAAATTGTCGTTTTGGTGCTTTCGTTTTTCAGGACAAAATCACAATACATCATGAACTATCAACCAAAAATGATCTTCGCTATTAAATGGCTTGTTACTTTACTGATACAACTTTGTTTAAGCTAGGTGTTTTCCTTTACATGGAAACGAGATTTACACCTGAGCACATGTCGATCCGGGGTTGGAAATGGTTAGATGACATACTATTTTCGGATCTATATCTAATTCTGAAACATTCATAAATAACCTTCAAATAAATTGACTTTATTACCACGAAATGTATTTTAAAATCATACGTAGGGTATGTTATTCAACCAAACAGCTGTTCATCATGGGAACAGAAAGACATTTGATCAAACTCCCCAACACAAACATTTCTGAGTAAACTTATATTTTAATGAACGTATATAAATAATATATCTAATTAAGCCTTCATTGCTTTATTTCACCAAAGTAAAACAACATTTCGACCCTATGGGTCATTGTCAAGCCTTATGTTGTGAAAAACATGTGAAATTTATATAGTCATTTGAAAAATCAATGAATAGGGTGTGTGCATTAACTAAAATATTATCAAAAATATAGTGACATATTGAACTACATCTATTAACACACAAAGTATCTATTCAAAGTGTTAAAGTGTATTTTTATATATAATTTAAAATAATCCTATACAGAACACGTATTTTTCTTAGTATCACGTACATCCTATATATCACATTTTGTTTGTATGAAACATAACCATTCTTAATACCAAGCAATAATATGTTTATATCCAAAGTTTCTTTCAGAATGTTTTTATTTCAAAAAGACACTAAAACGTATTTTTAACTTGTGCTCATAATATGGAATTATTTTGTGAGGACTGATGGTACCCCCTTACTAGTTAAAAAATAATCTGCCAGTGATGATGAGAAATCTGTATTTGTTCTCAACTTCTGTTATTGGCTCTCAGATACAATAAAATAAGATACAATTATTTTTTTTTATCTATGCCTTCCGTGTGTTCTCCCCACCATTTGTGCCAGGGTGGTGAGCAGTGAAAACAAGTCAATGGTAGAGTTGGGATAGGGAAGATTTTGATTGACTGATAGGTTCCGAGGAACTTGGCCTACCTCTGGACCCGTGGTGGTCCGTAATTTTATTATATGGGGGCCAATGTAGACAACAGGGGACTGAGAGCAATGTGTAAAGCTCCCAGCTCCTTTCATTATAGTGGTGGAAGGACTACTTAACCTGGACCCCAAAGTGTTATACAGGGTCTTACAGCCATTTGACTGGCTCTCAGCCCTATTAATCATGGGAGGGTCAGGGTAACAAGTCCTGGCCCCCTATATAGTAGAAACAATGGTTTGGACAGCACCCCAGAACCGGCATATGTTGCACAGGGCACCACTGAGGCGACCACAATTTTTACAATAAAGGCAATAAATGCAGTGTCCACCCATACAACATATAATCTTAATAATTTTAAACATTTTTAATTATTTTAAATATTACACTGCATTTATTGCCTTTATTGTAAAAATTGTGGTCGCCTCAGTGTTGCCCAGTGTTGCCCTGTGCAACATATGCCGGTTCTGGGGTGCTGTCCAAACCATCGTTTGTCCATATTTATGAAGCCTGACCAGCTTTTGGGCGTGCACTCCACCCACTCACAGGTGCTCTGCGTATGGTGTCCAGTGAGATTTGTATAAATTCTAGTTCAAGACAGATTGTCAGAGAGATTCATTCCAAGTAAGTAGCTAGAGATAGGACTCACCAAGTTTGGAGTACTTTGGCGTAGTGGTGGGCTAAGCAAAATATGGCCATATATTGTGACTAAATCTCCAATATTTTTTCATCTAAGCTAGGTGCTTTTAAAAATATTTAAAATAATTAAAAATGTTTAAAATTATTAAGATTATATGTTGTATGGGTGCACACTGCATTTATTGCCCTATATAGTAGAGGCACTGGGAGATGTTGCTTAGATCCCAGCCCTATTGTTGATAGGGGGATCAGGGTGGCTTGCGATGGCCCCCATTATTAAAATAAGAGCCACATTATATATATTTTTATATATAAAAAATATATATAATGTGCTTTAACAATAAGAGGACATCATCTTAAATTAGAGGGGAAAAGGTTTAAATGTAATATCAGGAACTAGTACTTTACTGAGGGTAGTGGATGCATGGAATAGCCTTCTAGAAGAAGTAGTATATGTTAGCACAGTGAAGGATTTTAAGTATGGGATAGACAAAAGACTATTCTAGATTTAATAAAATGCTAGGAATAGTAAAGTATTCAGAAAATTGGGCAGACTAGATGGGCCAAATGGTTCTAATCTGCCGACACATTCTATGTTTCCATTAGTTTCATGTGTAACATACAGTAAATTTGATATAATATCAACCTTATCTGTGACTAGGTGTTTTGGCTGCATATACTCTAAAAGTCTTTATATATTAATTTTGATGAAGAAAATGTACATGCATTTACAATTAATAATATGAATTTGTTTATGGAATTTTACTTGACTTTTCTGCCCTTTTAAATTCATTTGATGTCGCTCACGTATTGTCTTATATATTATCATCAAATAACAATCCTGTGTAAAACATATATCTCACTCAGAATGTAAGTCTGGAGAAAATAGTACAGCGGAAGATCTTTTTTGCATAATTAAGCAATCAGAATAACAATGCCCTGATCCAAAGCACAACTTAATTTCAGCCAAATATCTTACACTGATTTGAATACATAATACTTTGAGATTAATATGCATGTTGTTAACCAGACAAAAGTGACTGAGGTCCTGCTTCCACTCTGATTGGCCACCCTCCAGGCCTGCTGTGTCTCAATATTGAGACACATCAGAGAATAAACCCACATGTATCTATTCAGATCCTTAATTTTTTGCATGTGATCAGCAGATGGGATCTAATCTAGGTCTCCTCAGCTGATCCCATGCAAAATTAAGGGTCCCTCTCTGTGCTAGCTGAGAGAAAATCCTCACTAAATTAAGACCCTTATCAGATGAGCAGGGGGAGTCCTTGCTCTTATTGTCTGAGCGCACACTCTCATTGTTAGCATGCCCCAGTCTCCAGACCTGCTATGTTTCAGTCACAGCAGGTAGTAAACCCGGGGTATCTTTTACGAATACATGTCTGGTTTTCTAGCAGGACATATTTTTTAATCCTTGCTACCTTCAAATGTAAAATGTTTTGATAAAGAAATGTAAAAGTATTACATTATCTAGATCCATAGTATGCCTCCTGATGGGTATGGATATTGATTCCTTATGTATCCCATTTCCAAGTATAGATACTTCCCTTGTCTTACCTGACCCTTTTTTTTATATATGTATTTACAAGTCCATGCCCATCAAAATGACATTATGTATGCCACCCCTTCTCACCAATTCAGTATATTTATTTTAAAAATGTTCTATATGTATATATCAGAACCTCTAAATACTAATTAATATACAGTCTTTATTACTACCAGAACATATTACCAAAAAGACTCATTAAACACAAAAAACCCAAACCAAAAAACACACCTCTCCCCCATTCCTTCCTCCTCCTTCATCCAATTGTAAATCCTTCTCCTTCCTTCCCATCTTCATGTCTCCAAACCACTTAGCATCTCCCCGCATTCTCACTTTCAATAAATATTATCCATGGCTCCAATTGCTTGACATTACTCTCCTTGCATGTGCTTTTGATATTAGATCTTTCAGTAAAGGTGTTTTTTCACGACTATCCTTTATTCTCCATAACTTTACAGAGCCAATTAATCCCTGGATCTTGTGTTATGTGAGAGAATGAGGAGCGAAACAAAGAATGAGAAAATAGTGTAACAAAATTCTGGGTACTTTTATTGGCCCCCTTTAGAAATGCTCACATGAACAAAAGAATGCCACTTATTTTATTGGCTGCCAGACCCAATGAAATAAAATAAAATGATTTCCTACATACACTCCCAGCTCCGCCGTGCCCATAAATTTCCTTTCAAAAAATCACCCATTGGGTGCCAAGGCGGTGGGCAGTGAAAATCAGCCAATGGTCGGGTTGGGATAGAGAGGATTCTGATTGACAGAATCAGATGGCTTCTTCATTTTAAATGAAATCCCCATTCCACCAGGCAGTGATGTCATTCTAAATCTGATGAGGATGGATGAATAATGATAGGGTCCATTTTTGCTGGTGCAATTTTTTACACATATTATTTATATTTTTGGATGGCAGCTTCCCTGAGTCAAAGATTAGAATTGTAGACAGTGTGGGATATTGACAAAGATATCATTTTTTTTGCAGGGTTCGCTTTGGGTGCCAGGAGAGTGTGCGGTTTCACTGTCCACTCCCATGGCAACTAAATAATGTAATTCATCCCCCACTACCTGGATAAGGTAGAGGTAGGGGTGTTGGTATTAATTCTGTTTTAATTTATTTTATTGGGCATGGGGACCTTTGGCAAATCCCTAGACTTTAGGGGTGAATTTTTTTTTATGGGTTTTAGAGGCCATCAGGACCCCTAGTGGGGGGCAATGTAGGTAACAGGGGATTTGGAGCCATTTTTATCACTCTCAGCCCTACTAATCATGGGAGGGGCAGGGCACCTAGCCATAGCCCTCCATGTGTATAATAGCAGGGATGGGAGAATTTTCTTATAATAGAAGCCATGGTCAATATGTTTAATTTATAACAGATTGACCAAGGATGTTTCCCCATTGAAAGAAGAATTTGAAATTTCTGAAATAAAAGGGGGGTGGGGTTGAATATTTTTGGATCAACAGCTGTCGACAAGGTATAGGAATATATGAATGCACGTATTTTTTAAACCTACACTACTATAAAACTAAACAGAAAACAATATTAAATATAACTACTATTGTTTATCTTGTATATGAAAAATGTATATTACAAAACGAATTGCTGATTAATTAAACAGCATCAGCTAGCTTACGAACAATTCTTGTTATACCCAAGATTTGTTATCTGAACAATTATGCTCCCTGGTAGACAGTGTGTGTGTGTGTGTCTTCCACAAGGTATAAATAGGACAGGAACATTTTTTTATGATCTTATATTATAGGATCTTGCTGACAAAACCTTAATATCTTCCTGAAGAGAGAATTAAAGCTCAGATTATCAGTAAGTTTATCAATATTTGATTTTCGGTTGATAAAGAAAAAAAAATGAAAGAATGTAACAAAGCAACATTGTATGTTTAAGGTTCAAAAACACTCAAGCTAATCAACACCAAACTAAGCAAAAAAAAAAAGATTTGAACTGTTTTCCAATAATTTTGACTTACAAATGGCAATTGGATTTTTCTCTGAATCCACAAACTGCTTTACCAAGAATTTTAAAAATTCAATCTTTGTAAATCTTGTTCTTCTAGATAAAATCCAGATGATCATTTTTCAAAATACCTTTTTCAGCTCACTAATAAAAAGTCTTGTTTTTTTATGATCGTATCACAATTTAAACAGATTTACATTTTTATAAAATATTTTTTAGAACAATATAGATGTTAAAAATCATATAATGTGTGTTTAGGTATATTTACCTCTAGTTGTCTACCAAGAAAATTGAATAATATCTGACTTCTTCCTCTAAACAATGTAAAATTAAGGGAGAACAGTGATTTGTTTTCAAGTAAAAATAAGTGTATTTAATAAGTCTTTATAGACTTAAAGACTTGTAGAGTTAAAGTATCTAATCTAGGTGGAACTTACACTGTATCAAACAACACATGAGTGAATAATATATGTTGTCTAATGCAAAACCTATCTGCCAATACTTTCTATGTTTCTATCAGTTACATGTGTAACATACAGAAAGATTGGTATAATATCAGCCTGATCTGTAACTAGGTGTTTTGGCTGCATATACTCTACAAAGCCTTTACATTATGATTTTGTTGAATAAAATGTGCATGCATTTACAAATAATAATTGGAATTTGTTTATGGAATTTTACTTTGTTTTCTATGCTTTTGTTGCAGTTCACGTTTGTCTTATATAATAACTTTTTTGTATAATTAAACAATCAGTATCATACTGCGCTGATCCAAAGCACAACTTCATTTTCACAAATTTCTTAAACTGATTTGAAGACATAGTTCACCCATTGGCAGAATGTGGAAGAAGGTCCAAGGTCTCTCCGAGATTACCATGCATACTGTTAACCAGACACAAGTGACAGAATTCCTACTTCTGGGATTTCAGAACCTCTGGATATTTAAACCTGTGCTGTTTATTATAAGTCTCCTTATCTACATCTTGACATTAGTCGGGAACCTCTTGATCATCATTCTGGTGGTAAAGGTTCCAAGGCTGAATTCTCCCATGTATGTCTTCCTCAGTCAGTTATCATTGTGTGACATTTTGCTGACCACAAATATATCCCCCATCCTGCTCCATGCAATACTGAATGGAGGAAGCAGAATATCGGTTACTGGATGTCTCATACAATTTTACTTCTACGGTGTTTCAGCTGGGGTGGAATGTCTTCTTCTCAGTGTGATGTCCTATGACCGATATTTGGCCATCTGCAACCCATTACATTACACTTCTATCATGGATCTTAGGCTTCAAATTCATCTGGTTCTTTGGTCCTGGGTTTTAACATGTATGGTAGTATTGTTACTTGTTATTTTAATAAATAATTTACAGTTCTGTGGTTCTTCCATTATTGACCATTATTGTTGTGATCGTATCCCTATTATAGAGTTGTCTTGTTCAGACACCACCTTTGTGAAACTTGTAGACTATGTCTTTGCCATAATGTTTTTGCTCCTCCCATTTTTCTTCATCTTTTTCACTTATGTCTCAATCTCTATCACTATCTTTGGAATTTCCTCCACAAGTGGGAAACAGAAGGCCTTCTCAACCTGCAGCTCACACCTCATTGTAGTCAGCACATTCTACGGCACCCTCATAATTATTTACATGGTCCCTTCTACTGGACAGTCGAGTAATGTTAATAAGGTTATATCTCTTCTATATACCGTGGGAACTCCTTCAGAAAATAAACTAGCTGACTTGGCAACCCTAGTTATACTGGTGAAAACCTGCTCTGTTGATGTGTGCTCTGTACAGGCTCCTGTGTAACATATGTATGCACACATTGCAAGTATAGTTATCATTCATCTAGCATTATTATATGTCTGCTCTGTATACGCTCCTGTGTAATATATGTATGTACACATTGCAAGTATAGTTATCATTCACCTGGTATTATTATATGTCTGCTCTGTACAGACTCCTGTGTAATATATGTATGCACACACTGCAAGTATAGTTATCATTCACCTGGTATTATTATATGTCTGCTCTGTACAGACGCCTGTGTAATATATGTATGCACACATTGCAAGTATAGTTATCATTCACCTGGTATTATTATATGTCTGCTCTGTACAGACTCCTGTGTAATATATGTATGCACACATTGCAAGTAAAGTTGTCATTCACCTGGTATTAGTATATGTCTGCTCTGTATACGCTCCTGTGTAATATATGTATGTACACATTGCAAGTATAGTTATCATTCACCTGGTATTACCGTATTTACTCGATTATAAGACGAGGTTTCTTTCAGAAAAAAAAATCTGAAAACTACCCCTCGTCTTATAATCGAGGTCTTCTTATAATCTGACCTCAAATTGAGGTCAGATTATAAGACATGGATCCAGGTCCCCAGCAGAGCTGCAGGGGACCTGGATCCCCCTCTCTAGCAGCAGGGGATGTCTGCGCAACGAGCGCAGACTCCGGGGCTTCTGTGAAGAAGCCGGGTACTTCCGTTTTCGTCACAGAAGTCCCGGCGAGCGTGCCGGGAGGCAGCAAGGGAGGTCTGCGCTCATCGCGCAGACTTCCTCTGCTGCCCCACTAGGCACCAGGGACAATCGGGCAGGTGGGGGATGTCTGTCCGTCATAATAGACTGCCGTGTCGGGCAGCATGGAGGATGTCTGCACGTATCATGCAGACATCCCCGGCTGCCCCCACTAGCCACCAGGGATCAAGGTAAGGGGAAGGGAGGGAGGGGGGGCAGAGAGACAGGGGGAGGGAGGGAGGGAGGGGGGCAGAGAGACAGGGGGAGGGAGGGGGGCAGAGAGACAGGGGGAGGGAGGGGGACAGAGAGACGGGGGGACAGAGAGTAAGGGGGGAGGGAGGGGGGCAGAGACAGAGTCAAGGGGAGGGAGGGGGTTAAGAGACAGAGACAATGGGAGGGAAGGGGTTAAGAGACAGAGACAAGGGGAGGGAAGGGGTTAAGAGACAGAGACAAGGGGAGTGAGGGGGTTAAGAGACAGACAAGGGGAGGGGGGAGAGAGAGAAAAATGGGGGCAAGGGAAAGAGAAAGGCAACATTGGCACATAAAAAGAAATAAAAACTAGAAATACATTTTTTGATATCATAATTTTTTATTAAAAAATTAATTTACAGATGAATATATACAAGTTGAACTTTTTTCCTATAGGGTAGTCTTATATTCAGGCTTTTAGTTTTTTTCCTAATGGAATATCCAAAGTTTGGGGGGTCGTCTTATAATCAGGGTCGTCTTATAATCGAGCAAATACGGTATTATATGTCTGCTCTGTACAGACTCCTGTCTAATATATGTATGCACACACTGCAAGTATAGTCATCATTTGGTATACTTGAAATGTTTGTTGTTTTTTAATCTCCCATCCACCTTAACTTTTATATTCATTAAAAAGTAGGTAATTTTCAAGTTGAAGTTGTGATTTTATTACATATGTACATACTGTGATTTATAATTTGATGCCATTAATAGGATAAATGTGATAACAGTGATTGTTGGGAACTTCAAATAAGTTGGTGAAATATGAACAGAATAATGTCTAATATTATATTTAGTTTGCATTTCCATGTCTGTGACTTTTTTTTCTCTAAAAAGAAAAAAAATCACTGGTCTTAACAGTGATAAACAATGTCCCTTACATTGCAAATTATTAATTAAACTGTTGGTTAGCATTCTAGATTCTCTATCCTACTTCCATGGGACTCCGATATTCAGTTTTTTTTTTTAAATACTTTTATCCAGGGATGATTAATTCCTTCCCACCTGTAGGAAGGTCCTAAGATACTAGGATATAGTTACATTTAACATTGCCCTATATCACAACTTCCAGTCTTGTGATGTGTTAGGAGGGACTGACAGGGTCTATGCAGAACCTAATCAGGTTTCAGACTCTATTCAGTAAAAGGTGGGTTGCAGGTGAGCTAAGATGAGTTGCAGGTGAACTGAGGTGAGATGAACATTTCATCTCACCATCTTAACTATATATTGTTCAGGATAAACCCTTGTGAGTTTCTCCTGATAAGCAAACTCACCAGGTTTGTCCCTACACAATGTATAGCTAAACTGGTGAGATGAAATGCTCATTGGACCTAAACTCACCTCATCTCCCCTGCAACTCACCTCATCTCCCCTGCAACTCACCTCTCAGTTAATAGGCTTCTCTATGTCCCTAGCTTATGATTACTATGTGACCAGGCTCGGAACACAAAATCACCATTTTGGTGCTTTCATCCTTAGAAACAAAACTACCATCTTGAATTGAGTGGTTTAAAGATTATTGAGTTATTAAATGGGCCGTCCTTTCACTGATTCAACTTTGTTGAAACTATGTGTTCTACCTTTACATTTGAATTATATATATATATTTACTGTATATATATCTGAACACATGTAGATCTCGAGTTGAATACACATATGTCTAGAAATGGTTAGATGACATACTATTTCTGGATCTAGATGTAATTCTGAAAAAAATCAGAAATAACCTTGAAACACATTTCAAAATCAAAATGTAGTTTATACTATTCAACCAAACAGCTGTTCATCATGAGAACAGGAAGCAATTTGCTAAATAAGCTCTAACATAAAATACAGAGACATTTTTAATTCACTTCCTGGTTCTATATAAAATTGCTTCAATCTCAAATTGTGTAGAAGTTTTAAATAAAAAAAATGTTTTAATGAAAGTATATAAATAATTTATTTTATTAAGCATCTTTGTTCTATATAGCTCTATCTATAGGTGGACATGTTGTTTGTAATCTTGAGTCAGAAGAAAGACGATGACCCATCTGACTCAAGTTTCTAAACAACATGTCAGCTCCCTGTCAGTAATACATTTAATAAAGGTACTCAGCATTCCAAATCAGTTGGGATTTATTGTATTTCACCAAAGTAAAACAACGTTTTAAACCTATGGGTCATTGTCAAGCCAAATGCTGTGGAATTTATGTAACAAAAGAAGAAAGATGATAGGAGTCATAGGATAGATACATAGGATCATAGGATACATAGGATAGATAGGTTAGATACAAAAGATGAAAGAAGTCATTATCAGACAAAGGAGTCATTATCAGACTGGAGAAATTTAAATGGAGTCCAGGAGAAATGGGATTATCTAAAAGTTGCACTACTGAAGGCAACATAAAATTGCATAAGGCTTGTCAGTAAGAGCAAAAAAAAATGAAGAAACCACTGTGGTACTCTGCAGAGGTGGCCAAAATAGTAAAAAATAAAAAGCTAGCATGTAGTATTTATGAAAATACTCAGAGTGAGGAAGATAGAAAGATCTATAAGAGTAGGCAGAAAGAGGCAAATCAAGCTATAAGAGCTTCCAAAGTACACGCAGAAGAGAACATAGCCCAGTCAGTGAATAAGGGGAATAAAACATTTTTTAGATACATAAATGAGAAAAGGAAAGTAAAACTAGGATTAGTTAGATTAAAAACAAAAGAAGGATGCTATGTAGAAGAGAATAAAGGCTTAGCAGACTGCCTTAATGAATATTTTTGTTCAGTTTTTACAAATGAAAATGAGGGTAAGGGACCTCATTTAGGGAAAAAGACTAATGAGTCTTTTGATGCATGTAAGTTTACAGAGGAAGAGGTTTTACTTCAGCTGTCTAAAGTAAAGACAAATAAGTCGATGGGACCTGATGGGATACATCCACAGTTATTAAAATAACTTAGTAGTGTACTAGCAAAAACCATTAACAGATTTATTTAACCAATCATTGTTAACGGGAGTAGTTCCAGAAGAATGGAAATTAGCTAATGTTGTGCCCATTCACAAGAAAGGTAGAAGGAAAAACATAAAGATCAGAGGTATTGCGGAGACTGTAACTCAAGAAAAGATCGTAGGATATCTGCTTGAACTATTCAAAACTATGAGCATTGAAGGCCTGGCCCAAGCAGATATTGAAAGAGCTCATCGGTGCTGGAAACCATCAAATATATCAGAGACATTATAGTGAGATTCACTCGATTTGGAATCAAAAGGGAAATAATGGCTACAGCCAGGTCAATGGACTCAACAGAGGGGAAATACAAGCATCTGTCCGTCTTTCAGGATTTATCCTTTTATACGCGGCTAGCTAGGAGAACATTTAAAACAGTCACGAACTTGCTTATAAAAAGACAGATAAAATATTGGTGGGGGTACCCAGTTAAAATCTGCTTTTCAGTTAATAACAAAATACTCTCCTTTGATAAAGTCAAGGGGGCACAAGAATGGCTAGAGAAAAATTAGGGCATGAGGATGGCTCCACAGATCATAGGGGAGTGTGGGGGGGAGGGTTGATGGACATGGTCGGAAGGGACTGGGGCAGAAGAGGAATATTTTAAGGGATCAAGAACATAGGAGGACACAGGGAATGGGCGAGGGGGTTAAGGGAGGAGTTTTTTTTTTCCCTTTCTTTTCCTCTACCCAGGCAGAGGATGAGCAATTCTAGAAGATAATAGGCATAGTAAAATGGAAGGTACATATATAGGGAGAGGACAGCCCAGTAGTAGAATTATTAAGTAACACCGACACCAAATAGGGGAAGAGTTACGGATAACAACTGTACTGGGTAGCCGCACTCTTGGCAGCCCTGTACAGCACAGAATAGAAGTGATGCACAAAGTAGGGGGGAAGAGCCCCGTCATAGACACAACACTGGTTTCAACAATATAACAATATAAGAAGTTAAAGGGGGAGAAAAGTAAACACACTGACAGAATGTAAAGAAATGATTATTAATACACCCTAATTTTTTCACTTGTAATAAGTATAACCCCAATAAAAGGGGTGAAGCACTATGGGATAGATAATGTCCCTGTAGGAGATTACAGACACTTCACTTCTAATGAAGAAATTAGGATAGGATAAAGAAATAGTGTTTTTTTTTCTTTTCTTTGCACAGTTTTTAACCCACGAAATAGACACATATAGAAAGATACTTGGAATAATACTACATAGGAGTACAGCACAATCATTTTTATAAGTATATAATACTAATTTTGATAAGGTATTAGGGGTTCAGAGAGTAAATTGGAGAAATTGATAATTATAGATAAACTAGAGGAATCCCCTATCCCATTGTTACTTGATGGTTCTGAAGCCTGGCGAGAATAATGGGATTAGGCAACATCCGCCTCATTTGAGGGGCGCTTTGCTTGAATTATTATATATATTTTTTTATTTTTTTCATTTCCTCTCCCTTATATATCTTTTCCCTTTCCTTTCCTGCTCCTCCCTCCTCTCTCTCTTCTCTCCTTTCCCTCATCTCTCATACACCCCGTTTTTTTGACAAGAAGTCACAGGGCTAATAGATAAAGCTATATGTAGGGGGGGCAGGGAAGATATATTAAGAAGTGAAAAGATTATGTTTTTCTCTCCATTCCTCCACACAGGCCTTAATGTATAGTTCATCTAGGGGGGAAGGGTGAACTTGTGGTTAAGGAAGTGTTGAGGTGAACTAAGGAATAGTACACTAGTTTTATGTTGTGTATGTTTAACTTGTCCGTTCTGTGGAGCCGGGGGTCACAAATGTGGGATGGGGGTATGTGAGGGGAGGGTGGGGGGCGAGACTGATAGATCGGTTTTGGGTGTGGCCAAGGCATTTAATGTTCTTATGGCCAAATACAAACTATATGATTTATGGAGAATAATACACCCCAAGGAAAAGGACTATATGTTCCCCTCCAGCTGATGTGGATTCAATAAAGTTTATTTAAACTTTTTTTTTAAACAAACTTTATTGAATGCGCATTGGCTGGACAGGAACGCACAACGCTTCCCTCACAGCCACGGACCTGCAGCACCGGGAGACAGAGCAGCAGCGAGGAGGTAAGTAAGGGGGAAGGGGGAGGAAGAGGGTGGCTAAATCCTGGCACATTGGGAGGCATAATCCTGGCATATTGAAAGGCATAATCCTGGCATATTGTGTGGGAAAATCCTGGCATACTGAGGGGCATAATCCTGGCATATTGTGTGGGAAAATCCTGGCATATTGAGTGGCATAATCCTGGCATATTGAGGGGCCTAATCCTGGCATATTGTGTGGGAAAATCCTGGCATATTGAGAGGCATAATCCAGGCATATTGAGGGGCATAATCCTGGAATATTGAGGGGCATAATCCTGGCATATTGTGTGGGAAAATCCTGGCATATTGAGAGGCATAACAATCCTGGCATGTTGAGGGGCATAATCCTGGCATATTGTGTGGGAAAATCCTGGCATATTGAGTGGCATAATAATCCTGGCAGATTGGGTGGCTAAATCCTGGCACATTGAGAGGAATAATCCTGACATATTGTGTGGGAAAATCCTGGCATATTGAGTGGCATAATAATCCTGGCAAATTGGGTGGCTAATTCCTGGCACATTGAGAGGCTTAATCCTGGCATGTTGTGGGGCATAATCCTGGCATATTGAGGGGCATAATCCTGGTATATTGTGTGGGAAATCCTGGCAAATTGAGTGGCATAATAATCCTGGCATATTGTGTGGGAAAATCCTGGCATATTGAGAGGCATAACAATCCTGGCATGTTGAGGGGCATAATCCTGGCATATTGTGTGGGAAAATCCTGGCATATTGAGTGGCATAATAATCCTGGCAGATTGGGTGGCTAAATCCTGGCACATTGAGAGGAATAATCCTGACATATTGTGTGGGAAAATCCTGGCATATTGAGTGGCATAATAATCCTGGCAAATTGGGTGGCTAATTCCTGGCACATTGAGAGGCTTAATCCTGGCATGTTGTGGGGCATAATCCTGGCATATTGAGGGGCATAATCCTGGTATATTGTGTGGGAAATCCTGGCAAATTGAGTGGCATAATAATCCTGGCATATTGTGGGGCTAAGTCCTGGCATTTTGAGGGGCATAATCCTGGCATATTGAGGGGTAAAATCCTGGGATATTGAGGGGCATAATCCTGGCATATTGAGTGGCATAATAATCCTGGCATATTGGGTGGCTAAGTCCTGGCATATTGAGAGGCATAATCCTGACATATTGTGTGGGAAAATCCTGGCATATTGAGTGGCATAATAATCCTGGCAAATTGGGTGGCTAATTCCTGGCACATTGAGAGGCTTAATCCTGGCATGTTGTGGGGCATAATCTTGGCATATTGAGGGGCATAATCCTGGCATATTGTGTGGGCAATCCTGGCATATTGAGTGGCATAATGATCCTGGCATATTGGGTGGCTAAATCCTGGCACATTGAGAGGCTTAATCCTGGCATGTTGTGGGGCATAATCCTGGCATATTGAGGGGCATAATCCTGGTATTTTGTGTGGGAAATCCTGGCATATTGAGTGGCATAATAATCCTGGCATATTGGGGGGCTAAGTCCTGGCATTTTGAGGGGCATAATCCTGGCATATTGAGGGGCAAAATCCTTGGATATTGAGGGGCATAATCATGGCATATTGAGTGGCAAAATATTCCTGGCATATTGGGTGGCTAAGTCCTGGCACATAGGGAGGCATAATCCTGGCATATTGAGGGCATAATCCTCACATATTGAGGGGACTTAATCCTGGCATATTGTGTGGGAAAATCCTGACATATTGAGTGGCATAATAATCCTGGCATATTGGGTGGCTAAATCCTGGCATATTGGGTGGCTAAGTCCTGGCACATTGAGAGGCATAATACTGGCATATTGAGGGGCATAATCCTGGCATAATGAGGGGCATAATCCTATAGCGATTATTCAAATTACTGTGATTATTTTAGTGGGTTCTATACTACATATTTGTACCCTGCCCTGAGCCTGGTGCCACAGAGAGTGCAGTGCACCTGCAACTGCATGTGTGCCAGGCACATGACTTTAATCCTGTTCTTTTAGTTCAGTGGGCAACATCTAGGCATTTTTAAATACTGCAATTTGTTGATGTTAAATATTACATTTTTGTCCTGCCCTTCATATCTGAGAGTCAAATAGAACCATCAAATACTGTGCTTAAAGTGCACTTTGAAAAATTCTAATAGTTTTGGGTGGTAAATAGTACATTTGCATCTTGCAGTGCACTTCATTTCTGAGAGTCAAATAGAACAGTCCAATACTGTGCTTACAGCGCACTTTGAAAAATCTGAATTGTTTTGGGTGCTAAATAGTACATTTGCGTCTTGCCGTGCATTTTATATCTGAGAGTCAAATAGAACAGTCCAATACTGTGCTTACAGCACACTTTTAAAAATTATGGCTACCTCCTCCTCTTCCAGCACCGCTTCCACCTACACCGCCATGGTCACCGCCTCCTCAACCTATGGGTCACTTAGTATAAACTGAAAGAGAATACCCTGCACTCCAACCCTCTCTCAAATGGATAATTCTGTTGATCCTCCATGCTCCTGAGCCATGCTTTAGATTTAGATTTATGTTCTTCCAAAGCTAAAATCAAAGATTCCATCTGGTGCTATTTTATGGCTCAGCTGTATTTGTAATTTATATGTATTTTATATTATTTTAAGTTATTTCCCTGTCCACATTTTCTTGCAGGGCACTTTTCCTACTCTTACCAACATTTTACTTTACCCTCTAGCCCTTTCCAGGACTTTTTTAGCGGCATTTTAGTGGCCAAAAGTTTGTGTCCCCATTGACTTCAATGGGTTTTGGGTTCGGGATCAAGTTCGGGGTCCAGTTCGAGCACGGACCCGGACATTTTTTCGAAGTTCGGCCGAACCTGCCGAACCCGAACATCCAGGTGTCCGCTCAACTCTATACTTTAATCTTTTTAAATCTTATTTCAAACTAGATATGTGCCTGGTACACGCACAAATGGTTAAAAACTGTGAGAGGCCGGATATAATGAATATAACATGGTCGGACCACAGTGTGCTTATGTGTACTTTTAAGGCAATACCATAAGAGATGGACCTAGTTGGAGAATTAAGGAGTACTTATTGGGGGATAAAAAATACTTGGAGGAGCTGATAGGGATGTCTGATCACTATTTCAAGGAAAATCTGGAAGGGGAGACTTCCATGTCCAACATATGGAATGCTTATAAAAGTGTGGCGAAGGGGCAATTTAATTAGCAGGGAAATAGACATCAACAAAACAAGATCTGCCAGTCTAGTGGAACTATACATTAAACTCGAAAATAGTGTTAGATTGAACAAACATTCCGCCCACTCGGAACTGGATAAAAAGATCATACAAATAAAGCCAACAAAATCTTATTGAAAACCAAACAAAAATGGTATTACTTGGGAAATAAACCAGACAAATAACTGTCTAGCCAATTGCAAAAAAAGAAACTGTAAGGCAAGAATCCCTAAAATCATTAAAGGCACTAAATTGCTTTTTCCCCCAAACAAATTGGCTCGGAATTTAGAGAATTCTATTCCACATTGTACAACCTGCCAGATAAGAGCAACTTGCGTATGCAGATATGGAACTATATTAGGGATGCAAAACTGCAGAGGTTGACAGAAGAACAAGCCAACCAACTAGACCAAACTACAAAAGAGATAGAAGTTGAGAAGATTATAAACCACATGAAAAGCAATAAAGCTCCAGGTAATTTAATTCCCCATTTGACTAAATTTTTTAATTAGGTTAAAAAAAAGAAAAAATTCCCATTAGAATCAATGCAAGCTACCATTTTGCCATTCCTTAAACCAGGGAAGGATCACACAAACATAAAAAACTACCACCCAATTTCCTTAATAAATACCGACGCAGCAATTTTATACCGACGCAGCAAAATATACGCAGCAATTTTGGCCTATAGATTGAAGGGTTGCATTAAAACTCTGATACATAGAGATCAGGGGGTTTGATTCAAGAAAGAAAGGCCAGAGAAAATGTGAGGAAGATTATAGATCTCTTTGGGACAGCTAACAGTCGGGGAGAACCCATGCTGGCCCGGTCATTAGATGCTGAAAAGGCATTTGACAGGGTCCTGGAAGAAACCATGAAGTGTATATGCTTTGGCCCAGGTCTGTTAGATGCAATCATGGCGTTATATGAGAATCCCTCAGCAAAAGTAATAGGTCAGAACATTGATTCGGAGTGGTTCTACATAAAAAATGGCACGAGGCGTGGATGCCCATTGGCTCCAATGTTATATATAATTTCTCTTGAGCCACTAGCGAATACGATTAGACAAAATAGCAACATAAAAGGGATAAAGATGGGCTACATGGAATGTAAGTTATCAATGTACGCGGACGATATACTCCTGACATTGACTGATCCTGAGTACTCAATCCTGGAGCTAATGAAGATAATTAATCAATACGATAAAGTTGCTAATTACAAATTAAATATACAAAAATCACAGGCAATGTGTATGGTAATGCCTACAAACTTACAAAGAACTTTAAAAGGAAACAACCCATTTCAGTGGGTTGAATATGGAATTGAGTACTTGGGAATCTCAATTCCTCCTGATGGTAAAAAGGTGACAGAGATTAATTGCAATAAGGTGTTCAGGGATATGCAAGGAAAACTAAATAAATGGAGACAGAAATCTATCTCTTGTATAAGGAGAATAAACACCATTAAAGCTTATATTATTCCAAAATGGTTGAATATTTTTAGGATGGCTCCAGGGAAAATAAAAATGGAACTGTTTAAGGTCATTCAAAAGAAACTCTTAGAATTTGTTTGGCTTGGGGAAAAAAAACAAGAATCAATAGAGAAACACTCTATTTGGAGAACAAAAGGGGAGGACTAGGGATGCCGGTACTCAGAGAACTCTGGGAAGCCAGCATGCTTATGCACGTAAATAGGATCAAATGGCATACAAGTACGGAGCTAGACTGGTGGCAAATAGAAAGGGAAATATCAGGGCTGAATAATTTTGAAAACATCTTATGGCTGAAGAATGAGAAAGTGAGTCAAATTCAGCAGAAAATAATAGGCAGCAGCCTGGCGGATCTCGTGGAGTACTGGTATTCATTTAGGAAAACTTGTTTAATAGGTGATATCATTCTCAGATCCGCCCCATTGGACTCATTAGAATATAATATGGAAGAATTGGACATGAAATCCTGGATACAAGCAGGTATAGTTAGAGTAGCAGATATACTTAATGATTATAGAATGAAAGAATTTGCATAGCTAAGACAGGAATATAACCTCCCTGTAAGAGAAATATTGAAGTATTTGAGAGTAAAACATTTTGTTATGGAGGGGGTCTATAGGGATAAGGGTAAGGAGAAGGACTCACAGATTACTAATATGTTCAACAATGAGCCTAAAAAAAAGATTCTGAGAATAAGTACACACTTTATTAAGCATATTAACCACTATAAGATGCCTCAAGCATGGGGCAGGTGGGAAAAGGAGTTAAATTCAAACTCACTCCCAGCAGAATTTGAGATTAATTGGCATAGAAGTTGGAACGAGATAAAGAAATACATGCATTGCTTGAACCTACAAGAAATTTTCTGTAGGTGTGGGAAGGGCAAGGGAACACTCCTCCACATATTTTGGGAGTGTGAGGAAGTTGAGGAGTGCTGGAAAAAAGTATTTGAGGTCATTTTCCATATTGCTGGGAAGAATTGTCGGCTCCCCACAAATGGCTCTTCTTCATAAGAATATGGATGATATTGATGGAGGAGTGCTACCCCTCATAATTCACATACTACTTGCAACAAAACTAGTTGTTGCAAGAAGATGGAACAGACCCGGCAAAATATACTGTGCACAAATAAAAAATCAAATAGACACACAACAACTAATGAAAAAGGGATACTACTCGTACAGAGCAGACTTGGAAAAATACAATAAAATCTGGGGTAAATGGGAAAACGCTGGTTAAGAATGGGATAACGAAAAAGAGTCGCTATGGGTCACCCGTCTTCTCTCCACAGGAGGGCAAACAATTCAAATAATTTTTTTTTTAAAAATATTTAAAAAGTAGAACACTGACCATGTTAGATTTTACTCTTTGATTGCTCAACATGTTGTTTTATTCATTTATTTGTTTGTTGTTAAATCAGTTAGTTTATCATGATGGTTACTATGGGATACATACTCTTTTTGGATGTAGATCTAATTCTGAATCATTCATAAGTAGCCCTCAAATACATTTCTTTCCAAAAAATGCAATTTAAAATCATACGTAGGGTATGTTATTTAACCTGACAGCAGTTTATTACTTTTGTTTTTTGTCTCCATGAGTTATCAGGGTATGCCCGGACGTGGGTCCCTAGCTTGCTGCACCTAGAGGGATACCAGCCGTACCACACTGACGAGGTCATTGAAGGCCGAAACGTACGTCTGTGGTTGTTGTATTCTTCGTGCAGAGGAGACCTGCCAGGCTATTTGGATCTGGACTGCCCTTATGGGTGGGTCTAGTCTAATATGCTAATGGAGAGGTTTTCTCTGTAATGGTGCAAGCGAGCAAAAAATGGTGATTCCTCTCCTGAGTAGGTTACAACCTATAGGGTCGGCTATTTCAGCCTTTGCCCAATCTCGCTGAGAGGGATCCCACGCCTTTGTTTTTTGTCTCCATGAACCAAAAATGGTGATTACTCTCCCGAGAAGGTTACAACCTATAGGGCCGGTTATTTCAGCCTTTGCCCGTTCTCGCTGAGAGGGATCCCACATCTTTGTTTTTTGTCATTATGGGAACAAGAAGCAATTTGGTCAAACTTGCCAACACAAAAACCTCTGAGTATACTTTCTAGTTCTCTATACACTGATGGAACTACTGCGGTTGCAGGGGTCACAGCTGCCACCAGGGACCAGGGTGCCTGCCAGGGCTGCATTGAAGGGATCATTGGGTGGCTCATGCTCTTGGGGCAATGGATTTCCTGGGGCCCAGTCAGCGCAGCGGTGCTTTATGAGTGCGACCGGGCCCCAGTGATGATGTCAGAGCTGGGAGGAAGCTGTCACTTCTTCCCAGATAACAGAGCTATATGTGTATGTGTGTCAGTGTTCGTATCTGAATGTGTGTCATTCTATGTGTCTGTGTATTAGCATGTGTGTCCATGTATGTATCTGTATGTTTATGTGTTATACAAATGGAGGGGCGGGGGAAGATGCATGGGGGGGCCCCATGGCACTTTTTGCACCGGGGCCCTGTGGTTTCTAGTTATGCCTTTGTCTCTATACAATTGCTTTGACTTCGACTATAGGCAAAAAATAACAACAAAGAACATAGAAACATAGAATGTATCGACATATATTTGGCCAATCTAGTCTGCCCAATTTTCTAAATTCTGTTATTAGTCCCCAGCCCTATCTTATATCTATAATAGCTTTGTGCGTATCCCAAACTCCTTCACTGTGTTTTTCTCTACCACTTCCACTGGAAGATTATTCCATACCCTCTCAATAAAGTAATACTTCCTGATATTACTTTTAAAACTTTGCCCCTCTAATTTAAGACTACATCCTCTTGTTGTGGTAGTTTTTCTTCTTTTGAATATACTGTCTTCCTTTACTGCATTGATTCTCTTTATGTATTTAAATGTTTCTATCGTATCCCCCCTTGTTATGTCTTTCCTCCAAGCTATACATGTTAAGAGCTTTAGCCTTTCCTGATAAGTTGTATCCTTCAACCCATGAACCAGTTTAGTAGCCCTTATCTATACTTTCTCCAAAGTATCAATATCCTTCACATTGGGGAGCAAGTGTAGAATTTTTAAATACAAATACAAAAATGTGTTAATAAAAGTACATAAATAATGTATCTTATTAACATCTTTTATCTATATAGCTCTATCTATAGGAAGACATGTGGTTTAGATTATTGGGTCAGATGAAGGATAATGACACAAGATTCTAAACAACATGTCTGCTACCTGTCAGTAACACATTTAATAAAGGTACTTAGCACTCCAAATCAGTTGTGAGTTATTTTATTTCTCCAAAGTAAAACAAGGTTTTGACTCTATAGGTCTTTGTCAGGGATGGGATGGTTGTTCGTGGCTACTTAAATGTGCCCGCTTCGCCATAATCTCTCGCGTGATGGCCATTTCATCGCACAAGCCGTCTTTGCAGACAGTTAAACACGGGATTGCATACAGGGTGAGTATCATTAGTATTAGGGCTTAGTGTTAGTATTTGGGTTTGGGGGGGTTAGTATTAGTGTTCGTGGAATTAGTATTGGGGTTTAAGGGTTAGTAATACGGTAAGGGGTACATTTTTGTGGGGGTATTAATTTATTGGGGGGTTACTGTATTTGTAAGTGCTGACAGTTCAGCTCTTACACTGCCACAATGAAACGGCCTTGTTGCCTTTCACCACTGACTATTCATTGCTGAAACTGCTGTGCTGAACTTTCACCATTGAAATGGCCATGATGAACTGTCCTACATGCCTTTGTCAAGCCTAATGTTGTGCAACACTTATATATACTCATTTACAGAATCACGTGATCAATGAATAGGATGTGTGCATCATTAAAATCTTATCCAAAATATAGTGACATATTAAACTCTATGAATCAACACACAAAGTATCTATAGAAATGTAACAATATACATATCTCTAATTAACAAATGCATGTTACTATCAGCAACAGCCAATTGTTAAAAAACACATGTGTGATAACTATAAGATTAATAAAGCTACATAAATTCAGAGGATTACAGACACGAGGTAGTAACCCAACTTGGATGATGAATAGATGTTGGCCTTCTACTTTATCCTGTCTTTTCCTCTTTTCCTTATATATGTTCTCCAATTTTGACTACTGATTTTTATTTGACACCATTTTATTTGTGGGTACAAAGTTGCCTCCCTCTTTCTGTTCCGCAAGGCTACCAGGGATCTTTGGCAGAAGCTAGAGTTTTTCTTCTGTTCAACCATTGACCTTTAGAGTCACCCAATAAGGTTATTTGTATTCAGGCTGTCATATGTGTCTCAAGGGCCCGCCAAGTATCTATTCAGCAAGTTCTTCCCTAAGTTGAACAGAAGTATATGTGTTCAAGAGGAAAGGTCTAATTCAGTTTTAAGCAGGAAGCACCAAGATCCAGATATAATTATGAGTCTGAGATATATAATCAAATATATGTCATCTGGCAGTTATACTTCATTGTCCTATATTCAGAGTTTATATAGTTCAGAGTCAGTTCAGACAGGCAGGTATAATTCCAATTCCAAAAATTGTCACAGTATATTTCTGATTGTCACATATAATTAAAAATGTAGCAATATATTTTGACAGGGGCATGTAATTCCAAATCTAATAGAGAATTAGATAAATATTTTCCTGAGGGTAGATTCAAAGTGCAGCAGTCAACTCCCATATATTCACGTAGCCAGGATATAACGCCCCGATGTGGGAGTCCAATGGAAAGGAGCCCAATATGCAGAATTACAATAAACAAACAGTAGTACTCACAGGAAATGAACGGTAGTGCACTCAGAATAGTTAGGAACAGAACT
This sequence comes from Pelodytes ibericus, assembly GCA_036172795.1. Lineage (NCBI taxonomy): Eukaryota > Metazoa > Chordata > Amphibia > Anura > Pelodytidae > Pelodytes > Pelodytes ibericus. Next base: position 226,202,661 of record CM069858.1, on the reverse strand, counting down.
GAGTACACGGGGTAAACTGCAGTTGAAGAGTAGTCACAGACAATCCGAGGTCACAAGGGCAGGCGGCAGACAAATCGTAGTAATAAGGCAATTCGAGGTCACAATGGTAGGAGGCTAGCAAAAGGAGTGGTCAATAGGCAGTCCGGGTCGCATTGGTAGGAGGCTGTCAAAAAAAGTGGTCAATAAGAAGTCCGGGTCGCAATGGTAGGAGGCTGTCAAAAGAAGTGGTCAATAGGCAGTCCTGGTCGCAATGGTAGGAGGCTGGCAAAAGGAGAGGTCAAAAGAAATCTGGGTCGGAAGAGGGGAAATCAGCAGGAGGACAAACAGGGAGCACAGAACAGGACAACTGATCAGTTGCAGGAATGATCAATAACTGAGCACCGGCATTAGGGCAGTCTGGGGCTTATATAGGGGCTGTCAAGTGTGACATCATGCAAGACATCAGAGGCCACGCATACTTCAGTATGTTTCTTTTCCAGTATTCAGGGTCAACATTTTCTCTCTCTCCTCAGCCATTCCTCCTCTATTCTTCAAGTAAGTGATCACATAAATCTATTTTTGTGAATGGAAATCGGCACTGTTCACATATGTTTCATGCCAGCCCTCTGATTTTTGTATATTTCAGAGCTTCACTTCGCGTTCTCTGGGCAGGGACTCGTTTATCATCAATTCAGTGTCCTTGACTGCCTTCCACCATTAGCCAAAGCACCACACCGGGAGCTTTCCCGTGAGACGTCACCCCACCCTATGGCATTGCTCCCCCCCCACCCCCCAAGAGATGAAAAATATGTTTTCCTCAATGCTTCTTTTAATAGATTGTCTGAATGGCATTTTAGCCTTTATGTTACACATTTCTTCTGAACCAAGGGGACCTAAAAATGATATATACTTTGACCTGCTGTTGTCAGGATCAAGTTTTATAATAGAAATTAAAATATCCCATTACCCTTATGTATTTTCAATTAGAGTTACTATATAGCTGATATTAAACTGTGTAGTTCTCTTGACAGAGAGTCTATAAATTACAAAATGAAACACAATCCTTAATCTCTAGTTTTGTGGCTGTTTTCCACTTATGCATATAGTGTATCTTTGTAGTTACCTTCTACTACATGGTTGTATGTTGTAACAAAGGGACTCGGTCCTGTGCAGAGTCAACAACTAAAAATCTAGATCTACAATTAATAATTATTAAAGCGTTTTGTTGTCATGTGCATATTATTGCATTTGTGTCCTAAATGTTTCATTCCTGGAGATCTCTTTCTATTCAAACATACGTGTAAATGTCTGTCTATGTGGGTGCTATGTTGGAACCCATGGCTGCCCCCTGAACCTGCAAGAAATAGTCAGTATTCAATTTAAATAGTTTTCACACAAAAAAGTTTCAATAGTGATAAGTGAGAGAGAGGATGCTAGCAGTCCAAAGTAAGTATAATATAAACAATAATAGTGCTCAGTAGTGGAAAGGCCTGTAAAACGTCCACAAATTAGTCAACATGAAAAAAAAGAGAAAAACTAAGCACACGTTAAATGGCCACTCCGACCAAAAAATAAAAAGGATTGTCTTTTATTCTCTTTTGCATTGTTAACTTCAGATATGTCTTTTGTTTTTTGTTATGTGAGTTTATTTAATAAAATATTTTACTAAACATGTGTGACTAGGCGCCGCCATTTTGTGTAATATAGTGATTTTGGGTTGCACCCCACAGTTACTTTACAGCAGTAGTAGCTCACTGTTGGGCTGGGGACACAGAATGCAGTCTATAAGTCAGAGTTCTGACCATAGACTTGCATTGAAAGGGAGGGTAATGTAACTATTACATCACAAGGGGGCAGAGTTATGATCCTGTTTGATCAGGTCAATCTTCTCTATCTTGTGTTTGAAGACAGGTAAAAAAAAGGTGTACACAGACTCCTAGCCAGTAACCAGGCGTGTATCTTTTTTTTTTTTTAAACTTGTTTTATTGTTTTTTTTTTATCATGAGAAAAAAGGAAAATGGGGTACAGAAAAAAGAAAGGGGGGAGGATGGAGTAAAGGGTGGAGTAACAGACATCAAGTATACAAGAACATTTGCCACACTGGAATTGTAGATGTAATAATTAGTTATCCAACAACGTCTATAATGCAGTGCAAGTTTGCACAATGTTTATTGTACAGATTTAATATCTAGGATCTAGAAAAACTTATACAATCATATAGTTAATTCATACAGAGTTTGCAGGGAGGGACTGGTCTCGCCAAAGAGGGGAAAAGGATACAGTGGTAGGTGGGCATCTTGTAGAATCAGATAGGGTCAGAATATCTGATTGGAGTGTATAAGTATTAGATGTGTTGTGTTGGTTCATTCCATAATTGTACCAGTTTATCATGTGGTTTACAGTTGCCCAGCAATGAGTAATGACATTTCTCCATAGCTATATTGTACTTAATTAAAGTTTTAAGTTCAGATAAAGTCTGTAACAAATCAGATTTCCATCTTCTAGCTAATAATATCTTGGCGACAGCCAAAATGTGAAAAGATAACAGTTGTGCACATTTAGAGAGTCCTCCTGGGAACATCTGTAACAGAACAACATCAGGAATTTGAGGCATGGTAATACCACTCATCAATTATTAAAGAAAAAACACTGTTCCAATACTTGGATAATTTTGGACAGGACCTCCAAATATGCACCATGTTCCCTTCCTGACCATACTTCCTCTTACATCTGGCTGATGTATTTATCATGTGAGATAAATATTTAGGGACCATGTACCAGTGGTATAGAACTATTCTACTTGATTCTATGTGGTTCATACAATGAAAGAAATGATGTGAATTTAATAGTGAATCTTTCCATTTCTATTTTGTAAATTGCTTACTAAGTTTCTACTTCCCAGGCTTTCATACAAGGGAGTTTATCAGGGGTTTTGTGTGAGTTAACAATTGTATAACACATGGATAAAATTGTTTAGCCATACTGACTTATGTGCATATATATACGAATGGGGATTGATCAGATAAAGCGTTAGATAGAAAACTATCCATGGATTTTAGTAGATGGCAGATTTGTAAATATTTCATAGAAATCTTCTTTACCTAACTTATATTGTGCTTGAAAATCTACAAATTGCATCATTTGACCTTCCATAGTCACATTTTGTAATGTTTTTTATGCCCTGTGTTTCCCATTTAAAACAATTGGAGTCTGTGATCAATAATTCTAGAGCTCTGATTGGTGTAAATGTGGATGGTCGAGCAAGTTCTAGGCAGATTATTGAGTAATAGCTCCAAACTTTAATGAAGAGCCTAGTACAAGGTAAGAGTCATAAAGTAGAGGATTGCAAAATTTTTGGAGACCCAAGAAGATCACTGATTCTATAGGGTGCTGATTGCATGTCTTCTAAATCGACCCATGCTACCGTAACTCGGGCTGAGTAAAGTAGTAAAGTTGGTTGAGCCATGATGGCTCGCTTTATAGTAATTGAGCAAATTTGGAATTCCCAGGCCTCCCTTGTCCCTATTGAAATAAAGCCATTTATTGGCCACTCTAGATTTCCATTGACCATGAATAAAATGTAAAATATGCGTTTGGATATCTTTGAGAATGGAAAAAGGTATATCGACAGGGAGGGTACGAAAGATGTATTGCAGATTGGAGAGAATTGACATTTTAATTGCCACAATCCTGCCTAACCAAGAAAGATGATAAGGAATCCATGAGGTTTTTTTTGGGGGTTTTTTTTCATTTTAACCATGTGTTTAACAGATTAAATTTTATTAAATGTTCTGGGGGTGCCGTCAAAAATATTCCTAAATAAGAGATAGCATCTGATTTCCATTCAAAATGATATTCTACCTTTAGTGAATCAACAAGATATTTTGAACAGTGTAAAGCTGGTTGACTTTATGAAAGGACACTAAACTTTATTTTTGCAGGGTTGACATTAAATGGGGTAACGAGTTCGATGGATTCATGAGATAAATAAGGATATCATCCGCGAAAAGTCAAAGATTGATATTGGAGGATTTGGATATTATGGGATAAAATCTCCCATAAGTATTAATGATCCCTTAAAATATGGATTTGTGTAGTGTGGATCTGATAAATTGATCCATATTTGCTTTAGGGGCGTATTTGTTTAGTAATGTATATTGCGTATTATTTATTTGTACAACAATCTTGGTTTTGGTGTCTTTTTTAGACATTTGCACATTTAGTGCAAGATTTTTAATGTAAAAAAAATGGATACTCCTGCTTTTTTGTTGAGAGCGGTAGCATGCATGACTACAGTATTGTAAAATCCTTTGTAGAAAAAGTTGGTATCTTATGGGATGCAAAGTGAGTTTCTTTGGTCGCTATTATATTAGCCTGTACTTTCTTACCATTTTCCAATATCAAACATATTTTATAAGGAGAATTTAACCCTTTAGTGTTTATCAATAATATTTTCAAAACCATTTAAGGATAGATAGGTATTATAGTATAACACAAATTGATACATCATTTTACAAATATTGAGTTGAGAAAGGTGGTAGATATGTTTAAATTAATGCACAAGGATGTAGAAAAGTACAAGCCTTAGTACATGTATTAAATAGAGTTGTTAAATGGGGAAAAAACATATCCACAAATGATTTTTGATGGCAGACCTAACTTCTGTTTCTAATATGGGTTGTTTGAGTGTACTCTAACAATGTTGTAATTTGGGGTATTGTATTTCATCTAAAAAAGTTTATCTCAGATGGACTGGATTGATGTAGATTAACATCTGATTTTAGATTGTATAGGGAAGTATAGAACCGTGCAAGTGTTTCTGGAAATCTGGCTGTATTTAATATTTTCTCTCCAGATGGGGAAAGTAAAACATTTATATTATAGTTAGTTTCTCTTTTTTTAAGACGTCTAGCTAAAAATTTCCTTGGACGTAAAATTTCTGCTTACGTTTTTTAAGCATGTATTGTGCTTATGCTATAATTATGTATTGTCCAGTTCAGATTTGAAATTACAAATTTTTTTAATATTATTATTTTTTTTTTTTATGTGCATCATTTGTTCAGTGATTCTAGATCATGTAATTGTTGTGTTAAATCATCCAATTTGTTGTTTCTCTGCTTCTTAAGGTAAGCAGCTTGCGAAATAAAGTGACCTCTAAGAACCGGTTTATGTGCTTGCCATAGACTATTAATTTATGTATCAGTAGTGTCATTGATCGTAAAATAGTCTATCAGTTTAGATTTTTAGTTTTCACTGTTTGATTTTCCAAGAGCCATTACCTGTTTGTGAGAAATTTTCGTCTAACTCTAAAATCATAGGTGCATGAGATGTTATATCTCCTATTTCACATGTTTTAATTTTTTTGTAGTGTTATTTTGTACACTAAAATATAATCTAATCTAGAATAGGTAAGGTGTACATTAGCAAAAAATTAAAACATTTTTGTGAGCGGATTTTTCAGTCTTCAAGTGTCAAATAAATGAAATTCACAAAGGGTTTGAGAGAAAATATCACTCTGTTTTAGAAGGTGTTTCCTATATTTGACCATTTGCATAGTAGAGCTATCTAAGTGGGGGTCTGCCATCATATTGAAATCTCTCATAAGTATTAATGATCCCTTAATATATGGATCTAATTTGTGTAGTGTGGATCTGATAAATTGATTCATATTTGCTTTAGGGGAGTATTTGTTTAGTAATGTATATTGCGTATTATTTATTTGTACAACAGTCAATAAATATCTTCCTTTTGGTGTCTTTTTTAGACATTTGCACATTTAGTGCAAGTTTTTTATGTAAGAAAATGGATACTCCTGCTTTTTTGTTGAGAGCGGTAGCATGCATGACTGTTGGAAAATCCTTTGTAGAAAGAGTTGGTATCTTATGGGATGCAAAGTGAGTTTCTTTGGTCGCTATTATATTAGCCTGTACTTTCTTACCATTTTCCAATATCAAACATCTTTTATAAGGAGAATTTAACCCTTTAGTGTTTATCAATAATATTTTCAAAACCATTTAAGGATAGATAGGTATTATAGTATAACACAAATTGATACATCATTTTACAAATATTGAGTTGAGAAAGGTGGTAGATATGTTTAAATTAATGCACAAGGATGTAGAAAAGTACGAGTCTTTCCGAGAAAACCTTGTGGTTAAATGAAAGTACAGTGAGGTATTGAAATAGGCAATTGTCCCAGTTATTACAGGTACTAAAATCCTCTAGGGATTTTTCTGTCCACCGTTGTTAAGTGAGACATGCTGGAAGATTTTGGATAATGTTGCATCATGGTTAAAGAGCTCAAAATGTATGCAGGCGCCATACACCTATCTTTATTTTTACAGTTTATATGCAATTTATTCAAACTGTTTAGATGTAGGTGTGTTAATCCATTTTTATGAAAAACAGCATAATTTGACTGCTAATTTTTAAATATATCAGTAATAATTTGGAATTTGGCATTGTATGCTCTATAAAACCTTTTTCTATGTTTCTATGTTTCATATTATCTATATTGAATGCAATTAAAAAGCTTTTACTATAAATGATAGGGTTTATATCAATTCACTTGATTGTCTAAACCTTTCAAACAGCAAATGTTTCTCTTATCCATTTCTAATGTCTCACTGAAAAGATACACCTATGGACAAAAGTATTGGGACACTTCATCATTGAATTCAGGTGTTTCAATCCGACCCATTACCACAGGTGTATAAAATCAAGAAAAAAGAGAGAAACACACTGCGCCCAATTGTGGTGGAAACAGCTGCAGAAAATTCTACCAGTGTCTCACTCCTGGCAATAAACAAATCAAAACAACACACAAGTGAAAACGTGCGCTGTGACCCAACACTTCAAAACACACAACTCAGGAAAAATAAATAATAAATTGTTACCCTTAAAGTAAATCAGCTCAATATTCAATCCGAAGGGAAAAAAATAAAACAAAACAGAACAGAAATAACATAGTGTAGTATATCAAATAAAAGTGCTGATAACAAATAATAAGTGAGAACACACTCACATCTTCCTGAGCAGAGATCTGCTCAGTCTATACAGCATCCAGGGAGCCCACCAAGGGGTTAAAGATCCAACTGGTTCACAGAGGAATCCTAGGCAGCTTATTCAGGGTAGCAGACCCAGAAGGTACTCCCAGCAGTAGTATAAGAGAGGGTAAGGAGGAGACTATTTAGCTTCAACGATTTTAATACCAATAAAAACATATAAAGAATCTTACATTCAAAGATCCACTTGAACAATACATATATAGAGTCCCAGTAGCAGTCTCCTCTTGTCCACAACGCGTTTCACCCCCAAAGTAGGGCTTTTTTCAAGAACCTAGCCATGCAGTTGGCATTTACAAACATTTGTGAAAAAAATAAGTTATTCTGAAGAGCTCAGTGAATGCAAGCGTGGCACTGTGACAGGATCTCAGCAATTTGTGAAATTTCATCCCTGCTAGATATCTCATGGTCAACTGTTGGTGGTATTATTGGAAAGTGGAAGCATTTGGAAACAGAAACAACTCAGCCATGAAGCAAAAGACCAGTTAAATTCATAGCGAAGTCACCGAGTGCTGAGGCGCATGGTTCATAAAAGTTGCCAATGCTCTGCTGATTCCATAGCTGAAGATTCAAAACTTTCTCTGGTATTAATATCAGCACAACAACTGTGTGGCAGGAGCTTAATGGAATGGGTTTCACATAACATAACATGAAGATTCACATAACTTAGTACAATGAGAAACATTGGATCAAGTGGTTGGATCAAGTGGTGTAAAGCACCCCGCCATTAGAATCTGAAGCTGTGGAAATGTGGAGTCTTCACTGTTTGGTAGTCTGAGTCTGTGTTTGGCAGATGCCAGGAGAATGTTACCTGCCTGACTCCATTGTGCCAACTGTAACATTTGGTGGAGTAGGGAAAATAGTATAAGACTATATTACAAGAGTTTGGCTAGACTCCTTACTACCAGTGTATGGAAATCTGAATGCTTTTTTGGACATTTTGGACAATGCTATGCTTCCAAATTTGTGTAAACAATTTGGGGTAGCTCCTTTTTTTAGTCCAGCATGACTGTGCACCAGAGCACATAATTGGATGATTTTGTTGTGGAAGAACTTGACTGGCCCACACAGAGCCCTTACTTCGACCCAAGAAAAAAACATTTGGGATGAATTAGAATAGAGATTGTGAGCCAGGACTTCTCACAGATGCTCTACTTGATGAATGGGGACACTTTTGTCACAGATACTATCCAAAATCTTGTGGAAAGCCTTCCCAGGGTCGTGGAAGATATAAAGGGGTGAACAACTATAAATTAATTTCTATTGGGGCTATTAAATAAAAGGTGATTTTAAGTAAGTAGCAGGTGAGATAAAGTGAATAGCAGGTGATTTAAGTTGAGATGATTTCATTTCACCAATTCAGATATACACTGTGCAGGAACAAACCACATGGGTTAACTTAGCCGGGGATCTAGCCAAGTTTGCTTCTGCACAAAGTATTGTTGAATTGGTGAGATGAAATGTTCATCTCATCTCAACTCATCTGCTATTCACTTCAACTCACCTACTATTCACTTCAACTCACCTGCTACTCACCTCAACTAACCTTTTAGTGAATAGTCCCATTTGTATTTAGAATGCAATGTAAAAAATGTCACTGTTGGTGTAATTGTCAGGTGTTCCATTACTTTTGTCCATATTGTGTGCCACTGTCTTCAGAGACTGGATAAAAGAGTACACTGGATGATCATGTGCTTTCAAATAATAAAAAAATAAAAAAAATACTGCACTAATACAAATTATCCACCCAATATCTTCAGTTGAGTTAAAGGCAACATTGTTTGTTGACTGTCAGCATGTGGAAGAAAGTCCAAGGTCAACCTGAGAGAAACATGTATGATGTTAACCAGACAAAAGTGACAAAATTCCTGCTTCTGGGATTTCAGAACCTCTGGACATTTAAGCCTGTTCTATTTAGTATAAGTATTCTTATCTACATCCTGACATTAGTCGGGAACCTCTTGGTCATCTTAATGGTGGTAAAGGCTCCAGGTCTGAATTCTTCAATGTATTTTTTCCTTAGTTAGTTATTATCGTCGGATATCTTAAATACAACCAATCTAGTCCCCAACATGCTCCATGTTCTAATTAATGAAGGAAACACAATATCTGATACCAGTTGCATCACACAATTTTACTTCTATGGTGTTTCAACTGGGGTGGAATGTCTTCTTCTCACTGTGATGTCCTATGACTGGTATGATCATCTTCAACCAACTACAGACCATCCTCAACCCACTACAGTACACCTCTATCGTGTACCTTAGGCGTCATATTCATCTGGTTGTTTGGTCTTGGCTTTTAAAGTGTATGTCAGCATTGCTACTTGTTATTTTGTCACACTGACCATTATTATTGTCATTTCGTCCCTCTTCTAGAATTGTCTTGTTCAGATAACACCTTTCTGAAACTTGTAGAATATGTCTTTGCCATAATGTTTTCTCTTCTACCATTGTTTTCATTCTTTTCATGTATGTCTCAATTTCTATCACTATGTGTGGAATTTCTACCACCAGTGGGAAACAGAAGGCCTTTTTGACCTGCAGCTTATATCTCACTGTAGTCACCACATTCAACAGGACTCTAATAACCATTTACATGGTCCCCTCAAAAGTACGATTGTTTAATGTCGGTAAGGTTATGTCTCTTCTATATTCCATGGGGACTCCTTTTCTAAACCCTATTATATACAGTTTTAGTAACCAGGAGATTAACCCCTTAGTGACCGAGTGCTATGTTGCATTTGATCTGCCTTGAAGACCAGAATTCCATTATTTTTGTCATACGTTTACTGAACTGTGAATTTTTTTCTTTGTGTTCAGTCCACCCACACAAATTATATATCATTTTTTAAAGGACAAATAGGGCTTTCATTTGATACTATTATTTTCATCATATGATATCATTTACTATTAAAAAAATATAAAATATGATGAAAATATGCCCAAAAAAAAAACACTTTTTCTAACTTTTACCTAATTTTTTTTTTACACAATTACAAATGGTTAAAAAGACCCCATCTATATATTTATAATATTTGTCCTGAGTTTAGTAATACCAATGTTTCCTTGTGTGTCTATGTTTTATTTCAAGTAATAGGGCAATAAACAATATTAGTGTTTTTTTTTTTGTTTTCTAATCATTTTCTTCTACAGTGACTTTTTAACCCCAACTCAAAATTTACCCTAACCCTAAAACTACCCCTACCCCTTAATCTAACCCATGTAATCATCCGAACCCCCCTGTAACTCTAAGACCAGCAAATGCATGCAGCCCCTTTAATAAAATAGGTATTACACCCATAGGGGTAAGAGCCATCTCATACCCTATGTGCTTGGTGCTGGCCAAATTCCTCTGGCATATTAAATAAATAACATAAACTATAATTCCTACCTACCCCTAAAATCACCCAGGTAGGTGGATGACAAAAAATGAGCCCCATTATATGTAAAAAAAAAACCTTTGCATTATTCCATTACAGCAGTGCTGATTAGCAGGGGACATAGAATCTACCACAATAACTGTTTGCTATGATTTGTAAGGTTGAGACTTGAAAACATTATGTTTTTAATGTCCTGCATGTATTTTTATTTTTTTATTTTTCAAAATCTTATTGCATCTGCTGCAGAATTCATGTTTTTAGTTATGTTTTTAGAATTTCTATTTCTTTTTTGTTATTTAAAAGTGGTACTAACACATGTTCAGTATAACATTAAAATGAAATTATATAGTAATTAGAATTGAGCGAACACCTGGAGTTCGACCGAACTTCGGAAAAAAGTCCGGGTCCGTGCTCGAACTTGACCCTGAACTTGAACCCGAACCCCATTGAAGTCAATGGGGGACACAGACTTTTGGCCACTAAAATGCCTCTAAAAAAGTCATGGAAAGGGCTAGAGGGCTGCAAAAGGAATTAAAATGTGGGTACGAGTAGGACAAATGCCCTGCAAACAAATATGGATAGGGAAATAACTTCAAAAAACATAAAATACATACAAATTCAAAATACTGTACTATTTAGCACCCAAAACTATTAGAATTTTCAAAGTGCGCTGTAAGCACAGTATTTGACGGTTCTATTTGACTCTCAGATGTAATACATGTAATGCTATTGCTAGTCTATAAACCGAAATAGAGTCCCCATTCATAAGAATAGGTCAATTGACCTATTCTTATGAATGGGTACTCTATTTCGGTTTATAGAATAGCAATAGCATTACATGTATTCCATAAACCGAAAGTCTATAAACCGAAAGACATTCGGTTTATAGACTTTCGTTTTATAGAATACAGTGGATATAAAAAGTCTACACACCCCTGTTAAAATGTCAGGTTTCTGTGCTGTAAAAAATGAGACAAAGATAAATAATTTCAGAACTTTTTCCACCTTTAATGTGACCTATAAACTGTACAACTCAGTTGAAAAACAAACTAAAATCTTTTAGGTAGAGGGAAGAAAAAATATAACAATAAAATAATGTGGTTGCATAAGTGTGCACACCCTTAAACTAATACTTTGTTGAAGCACCTTTTGATTTTATTACAGCACTCAGTCTTTTTGGGTATGAGTCTATCAGCATGTCACATTTTGACTTGGCAAGATTTTCCCACTCTTCTTTGCAAAAACACTCCAAATATGTCAGATTGCGAGGGCATCTCCTGTGCACAGCCCTCTTCAGATCACCCCACAGATTTTCAATCGGATTCAGGTCTGGGCTCTGGCTGGGCCATTCCAAAACTTTAATCTTCTTCTGGTGAAGCCATTCCTTTGTTGATTTGGATGTATGCTTTGGGTCGTTGTCATGCTGAAAGATGAAGTTCCCCTTGATATTCAGCTTTCTAGCAGAAGTCTGAAGGTTTTATGCCAATATTGACTGGTATTTGGAACTGTACATAATTCCCTCTATATTAACTAAGGCCCCAGTTCCAGCTGAAGAAAAACAGCCCCAAAGCATGATGCTGCCACCCCTATGCTTAACTGTGGGTATGGTGTTCTTTTGGTGATGTGCAGTGTTGAATTCTGTACAAAAAGTTAAACCTTGGTTTCATCAGACCACAAAACCTTTTCCCACATGCTTTTGGGAGACTTGAGATGTGTTTTAGCAAAATGTAGCCTGGCTTCGATGTTTTTCTTCGTAAGAAAAGGCTTTCGTCTTGCCACTCTACCCCATAGCCCAGACATATGAAGAACACGGGAGATTGTTGTCACATATACCACACAGCCAGTACTTGCCACATATTCCTGCAGCTCCTTTAATGTTGCTGTAGGCCTCTTGGTAGCCTCCGAGACCAGTTTTCTTTCTCGTATTTTCATCAATTTTGGAGGGAGCTCCAGGTCTTGGTAATGTCACTGTTGTGCCATATTTTCTCCACTTGATGATGACTGTCTTCACTGTGTTCCATGGTATATCTAATGCCTTGGAAATTCTTTTGTACCATTCTCCTGACTGATACCTTTTAACAATGAGATCCCTCTGATGCTTTGGAAGCTCTCTGTGGACCATGGCTTTTGCTGTGGGATGCGACTAAGAAAATTTCAGGAAAGACCAACTAGAGTAGCTGAACTTTATATGGGGTTAATCAGAGGCACTTTAAATGATGGCAGATATATGCTGACTCCTATTTAATATGATTTGGAATGGAATTGCTTAATTCTGAACACAGCTACATCCCCAGTTATAAGAGGGTGTGCACACTTATGCAACCACATTATTTTATTTTTATATTTTTTCTTCCCTCTATCTAAAAGATTTCAGTTTGTTTTTCAATTGAGTTGTATAGTTTATAGGTCACATTAAAGGTGGAAAAAGTTCTGAAATGATTTATCTTTGTCTCATTTTTTTACAGCACAGAAACCTGACATTTTAAAAGGGGTGTGTAGACTTTTTATATACACTGTACATTTAATGCTATTGCTATTCAATAAAAAGAAAGTCTATAAACCGAATTTCTTTCGGTTTATAGACTTTCGGCTTATGGAATATATGTAATACTATTGGCTTTCTATAAACCGAAAAAGAGTCCCCAGAGAGTCTAGTGCGGTTTATAGAAAGCCAATAGTATTACATGTATTCTATAAGCCGAAAGTCTATAAACTGAACGACGTTTGGTTTATAGACTTTCGGTTTATAGAATACATGTAATTCTATTGGCTTTCTATAAACCGAAAGTCTATAAACCAAACGTTGTTCTGTTTTTAGACTTTCGGCTTATAGAATACATGTAATGCTATTGGCTATCTATAAACCAAACTAGAGTCCCCATTAATAAGAAATTCTTATGAATGGGGACTCATGTTCGGTTTATAGAAAGCCAATAGTATAACATGTATTCTATAAGCCGAAAGTCTATAAACCGAACAACAGCACTTTCTTAATGATATATTCAGAGACTTGCTTGACTCTTGTGGTTATATACTTAAATGACATACTGGTCTACTCTGCATCACTTTCTGAACATCGCCAACATATGCACCAAGTTCTTAGCTGACTCCAAGACAACCATCTGTATGCTAAACTTGAAAAATGCACACTTTGAGACCACCACTGTGGAATTCTTGGGCTACGTGATCAAACCAAGTCATATTGAGATGGACCTCAAGAAAGTCACAGCCATCCTCAACTGGCCAACCCCGGTTAAGGCAGTACAGCGGTTTGTGGGGTTTGCTAACTTCTACAGTTGTTTTATCAACATGTTCTCTTGGATCATTCAACCGATAACGCACCTCACCAAAAAGAAGGTACCCTTTGTCTGGAGGGCACAAGCTCAGAAAGCTTTTGACCATCTGAAGAAAAGCTTCAAAAGTGCTCCTTTGCTGGTCCTGCCCCGACCCAGAAAAAGCTTTCTCCTTGAAATGGATGCATCCGAATCCACAGTCAGAGCAGTGTTTTCTCAACGAAATCGAGAGAAAGAAATGCCTTAGCCCTGCAGAGATCAGGCCAGACAGGCCAGATGGATGCTTTTTCTTTACACGTTTCCACTTACATTATTGGCCAGGGATACGTAATGGAAAAGCAGATGCTCTCTCCCGACTATATGAAGGGTCTTCGAAGACGTCCAACTCTGAAGATCCTATTTTGCAACCCGGCCACTTCCTTGCCACTCATGAATCTCTTTTTTGCCAAAATTCAAAGATACAGCTGAGACCCAACTCAGACCATTGGCCTCCACTCCCTCCGTCATGAACAAGGTCTCTTCTACAAGGAATACCGTGTTTTTGTACCTCAGAAGGCTCGATCTTATGTACTACAGACCATACATGACCACCCCATGGCAGGTCACGGTGGTCTCCACAAGACCCTAGATCTAGCACGACGAACATTTTGGTGGCCGGGTATGACAAAGGAAGTACATCACTACGTGCGTACGTGTGACACCTGTGCCAGAGCGAGGGGCCAAAATACCAAGGCCACCGGCCTCCTTCAACCACTCTCTATTCCCACAACCTTGGGAGGATATTACAGTAGATTTAATCAAGGATCTGCCTGTATCACAACAACACAACACCATCATGGTTGTGGTTGACTGACTCACCAAAATGGCCCACTTCGTACCCGTACCTGTTGTACCCACAGCAGCTGAAACTTATGATCTGTTTATACAACATATGTTTCGTTTACATGGAGTACCACGGTCGGTTCTGTCAGAGAGAGGAGTACAATTCCTTCTGTCAAGGTCTAAAGCTCCAATGAATCCTATCCTCAGCCTACCATCCCTAGAGGAATGGGCAAACTGAGAGAGTAAACCAAATACTTGAACAATACCTGCGATGCTATACCACTCATCTCCAGGACGACTGGTTACATATGCTACCACTGGCTGAGTATTCATACAACAACCAAGTACAGTGCTCCATCAGCATGTCGCCTTTTAAGGCCAACTATGGTTTTGACCCCAACTTGACCGTACCCCCAGTTTCCGATCGTCTCCGTATTCTCCAACAAAGCTTCACCATCCTAAAGCCAAAATTCCTGATTCCCTTTGAAATCACTGTGCTACTGTCCAACAGAGGGCAGGGGGCATGGCTTCAGACCCAGTTGTGTGCTCCTATTGGAGAGCACGGAGGGGAGTGAGGAGGCAGAACCCTCCACCCACTCCTGTGCTGGATAGACCAGGGGAGGGCTATTCCTTAAGGGGAGAGGGGAGGAGTTAGAGCACTGACATACTATAACATGAGCAAGCACTGTTCAGTCAGTGCTTCCTCATTTAAATCTAGGTGTTGCTTTCAGCTCCCCATATTTGTTCATGTGCCTTTCTAGTCCCTACCCTACTATTACTTTAGGATCACCCGGCTTCTGACCCCCTGCTTGTGTTCTGGACTGTGTTACCCTCTCGAATCCAGACCTTGCCTTCCCTTTCTCCACTTAAGATCCTAGTCTACCTGCCCTGACCATTTACACCGTCCCATACTCTGCCTGTGCCTAATCCCTTTGGTACCTCTTTTTGGTCTTTCTACACCCATGCTCCTTTCTCTGAACGGTGCCCACCTGTTCCTGCTTCGCATTCTCAGCTTTGCCTTTTGTTATACATCCCTGCGGTACTCTCCCAGGGATTCATGGAGAAGGCTGTATATGTTAGTCTTGAGAACTTGGGGTTATACTATGATATTTGGAGACCCTGACCTGGAGACCCGCTCTCACGCCAGGTATGAAAAACTGAGGTAGCAACCTTCTAATGAATTGAGGTAAATATTGAGTACCTTTTTCTTCAGTGACACCTCAGAGGCTCATGTTATTGTCTAATTCATCTAATTTCAAAGAGAAGGTTTCATGCTGCTTATTAAGGGCCATGCTTTGTCTTTCCACTGTTCCATTTTACTAGAATTGTTGTCTTTATTGTCCTCCAAGGTTGTCAGCTGTCACTTTGATTTCCAGGCTCCAGTCCCTTCCGCCATCAGTCATCAGTGCCCCCCACCTGCAGTGCATAATTCTAGGGCTCCATCTTTCTACAAGGTGGCAGTGCAATAGCTGACTAGGCCACATCCTGGCCATGAGTAGCATGCACCTTTATACAAACAGAGATAGACTGCTATATGAGGTGGAGAGCCCTCCTCACAAGATTCCAATCTAGAGCTAAGTGGTACAGGAGACTCATAAGTGAGTGAAAAGGAATGAAAAAATGTGGTGGCTGTAATAGGGAATTAGGGGTGCATAGGTGTTCTAGTGAGATGAATTGTAAGCTTCTATGAAGGACGTGTTATGGTGAGTTTGAGTGAGGGACAGCAATACCTATGTATGAAACATAAAATAAAAATGTATTTTTTTTTCTAATAATAAGACCCCAATAAAACATTAGTATTTTTACTGATTAGCTTGTGAAATATTATTTAACACAAAGATATTAGTGATGAATTAAACAGCACCTTCTAATTTACAATCTATTCATGTTTTACCCGAGGGTCATTCCTGAAACTCTCTGTACAGTACTAATCCCCAGACTAGTCTTCTGTTTTTACAACAACAGGTCATCATGTCTCCAGTGTGAGCATACCACAAGGTATAAAAACAAGAAATGTATCGACACGTCCTTTGCACATGAATTGCTTAAACAAAAATGACATGGGATAATCAAGGGAAATTATTGTATATGTGCTTGCAATGAAAATGATAGAAACTGCGTATGGAACCTTTACATCTTAATGAATAGTACGTTTATCTTTTTTTTTTTTTTTTATTTGATAAAGTAAAAAAAGATAAAATAAATTAACTACATTGAGGCACTTATATGGTTTCCAATTTCCACATTTTACTTTACAAAAATGTCACCCTTGAGTCCAAAAGGTCAGTACGTTTCCCCTTGATCAACAACCTGCTAATTTTAAGACTGCTTAATTATTATAACTTTGTAAGTCTTGCTCTGTTAGAAATGGACCCATATAACTTTGAATAGGAAATTATGATATCATTTGTATTATCCTATAAACATTGAAGCACATTTGAATTACTGTAAAATAGTTTTAGAGTAATTCATATGTCAAAATTCATACAATGCATAACACTGAAACTTCAACATGTGATTTTCACCACACAATACTAGTGTTTGCCCCATAGTACTGACCACTTACTCTAAACAATATTCTTATCACTGATTGAATATATTGGACAATCCATGTCCCAGACTCACAGTTGCTTTAAAACCTCTGCAAGATAAAGTCCACAAAATAAGATCCTACACTTCTTTTGAAGCAACGTTGAAAGAGACAAGAAGTGGATCTGCATTTGAAGTTAAGCAATTTGTAAGCCCATGATCTGATGTATATTGGTGAAAGGATATTTTTCAACAATTCATACTGTGCGTACAGTTAAATAGTAAAATATTTAATGGAATTGTCCATTTAAATTCACTTCAAACATTGACTAGCAATGCCTTATTGTATGACACATCAGTTTTGACTCTTACGTTATAGGCAAAGGCAGCCACTGTTTAAAGTGAAGTCTTAATGGATGACCTTGTGTCCTTTTTTAAAATAGTTTATAAAATGTCATGAATAATATTTTGGGGAGAGTTACACAATGAGTTGGATTTAAAATTTATTGCAGAATTAATGCTAGCACAAATAAATTGTGTTGTTTTTTGTTGTTGTTTGTTTGTTATATGATTCAGAAGAAGATTGATTTAAAAGAAGAAAAACTACCACAACTAGAGGACATGGTCTAAAATTTAAAAGTAATATCAGGAAGTATTACTTTACTGAGAGGGTAGTGGATGTATGGAATAGTCTTTCAGTAGAAGTGGTAGAGGTAAACACAGTCAAGGAGTTTAAGCATGCGTGGGATAGACACATGGCTATCCTAGATATAAGAAAAGGAACTGGGATATTGAATAAATACACCATACAGTGTCTATGCTGAGTTCTTTTGTGGACACTTCTTTGGATGTCAAGTTTATAGCTTTTACGTTACAGGTGTTTACATTAGACATATATAGTGTCATTAATTGAATTGTGTTCCTCTGGTTCCTTACACTCTTCATGGAGTGATGGTTGCGGTTTCTTCATACAGAGTGAAACACTGTGACAGATTCATTATATTTAATCATTAGAAGTTGCTCTGTGGAATTTTTGTTACACAGTCAAAATGCTGTTTGTAACTCGTATAATATTTTGGTATAAAGGGGGGGGGGCTACTGGTAACAATTCTGCAGACAAAAGTGTCGGCAACTTGAAAAAAGGTATTTATTTATTCAATCTGATACTTTCGTGTGCAGGAATGGTAGCTGGCTGTTTATATGTAGATGTTGTAATCCATTTTTTTTGGAAAAACAGTATAATGTGACTGCTATTTTTTTTTTTAAATATATCAGTAATCATTTGAAATGTGGCATTGTATACTCTATAAAACCTTTTTTTGATATAATTTTTATTGAATGTGATTAAAATGATTTTACTATAAATAATATGGTTTACAGCAGTTTATTTAATTTTCTAAACCCTTCAAACAATGTAGTGCAGTGCATGTTTATATTATACATTTCTATTGTTAAGCAGAAGCCTCAATGAAAATATATACTATATGGACAAAAGTATTGGGACATACCACTTATTGAATTCAGGTGTTTCATTCAGACCCATTGCCACAGGTGTATAAAATTAAGCAAGTCTGCATTTACAAACATCTGTGACATTGGAAACGTTTAGGAGCAATAACAACTCAGCCATGAACCAGAAGACAATGTAAAGTCATAGAGCAGAGCGGAGGGTTGATGAGCATGGTGAGTAAAAGTCGCAGCACAAAAACTGTGCAGCGGGAGCTTCACAGAATGGGTTTCCATGTCCAAGCAGCTGCATGCAAGCTTCACATAACCAAGTACAATGACAAGCATTGGATTGAGTGGTGTAAAGCACCCCACCACTGGACTCTGAAGCTATGGAAATGTGTCCTGTGGAGTCGTCACTGTGTGGTAGTCTGATGTACGAATCTGTGTTTGGTGGATGCCAGGAGAATGTTACCTACCTGACTGCATTTTTCCAGCTGTAAAGTTTAGTGAAGGAAGTATAATGGTATGGGGCTGTATTTCAAGAGTTAGGCTTGGCTCCTTACTTACAGTGAAGGGACATCTTAATTATTCAGTATTCCAAGATATTTTGTACAATGCAATGCTTAAAACTTTGTGTGAACAGTTTGGTTGAAGGTCCTTTTCTATTCCAGCATGACTGTGCACTAGTGTATAAATAAAGATTAATAAAGACATGCATACCTTTGGGAAGAATTGTAATAGAGATTGCGAGTCAGGCCTTCTCATCTAACATCAGTGCCTGACCTCACAAATGCTCTAAAGTATGAATGAGCCAAAATTCGCACAGAAACATTTAACGATCTTGTGGAAAGCCTTCCCAGAAGAGTGGAAGCTGTTTTGTTCGAAGATATATTAATGTCTATATATTAAGAATACAATGTTCTAAAACTCACAGTTGGTGTAACTGTCAGGTGTTCTGGTACTTTTGTCCATGTAGTGTACCTCTGTCATCAGAGAAAATGTGCTTTGAAATAATTTTAAAATAAAAAAATACTGTACTGTGCTAATACAAATTACAATTCTATCCCCACCCAATATCTTCAGTTGAATTTACAGCAACATTGTTGAGTATCAGCATGTGGAAGAAGGTCCAAGGTCACCCTGAGAGCAATATCTATGTTGCTAACCAGACAAAAGTTACAGAATTCCTGCTTCTGGGATTTCAGAACCTCTGGATATTTAAACCTGTGCTATTTATTTTGATTCTTCTTATCTACATCCTGACCTTAGTCGGGAACCTCTTGATCATCATTCTGGTGGTAAAGGCTCCAAGTCTGAATTCACCAATGTATTTCTTCCTCAGTCAGTTATCATTGTTGGATATCTTACATACAACCAATCTAGTCCCCAACATGCTCCATGTTCTAATTAATGAAGGAAGTGCAATATCTGTTACCAGTTGCATCACACAATTTTACTTCTATGGTGTTTCAACTGGGGTGGAATGTCTTCTTCTCGCTGTGATGTCCTATGACCGGTATTTGGCCATTTGCAACCCACTACATTACACCTCTTTCATGGACCTTAGGCTTCGTATTCATCTGGTTCTTTGGTCTTGGCTTTTAACGTGTATGATAGCATTGCTACTTGTTATTTTAATACATAATTTAAAATTCTGTGGTTCTTCCATCATTGACCATTATTGTTGTGATCTTGTCCCTCTTCTAGAGTTGTCTTGTTCAGATACTACTTTTGTGAAACTTGTAGACTATGTCTTTGCCATTATATTTTCTCTTCTGCCATTTTTTTTCATTCTTTTCACATATCTCTCAATTTCGATCACTATTTTTGGAGTTTCCTCCACCGGTGGGAAACAGAAGGCCTTCTCCACCTGCAGCTCACATCTTATTGTAGTCAGCACATTCTATGGGACTCTAATAACTATTTACATGGTCCCCTCCAAAGGACAATTGTTTAATGTCAATAAGGTTATGTCTCTTCTATATACCATGGGGACTCCTCTTTTCAACCCCATTATTTACAGTTTTAGGAACCAGGAGATGAAGAGAGCTTTGATAAAATATATCACTAATATATCAACAACAAAATAAAGCAAAGATATAATGATGATTTTTGAAAATAAATATATGTATTTGTGGCAGAACCAACCTCGCCACTATGTTCTGGAGAAGCCTGGTTGCTCGCCTGCTGCCTCTGGACTATGGCCCCATGGTAAAAGCTTGCATTTTCCCCTGCAGAAAGGCTTGTTCGTGCCTTTCTGCCTGGGTGTTCGGTAGATTGAACTCACAAATGAATGTACTACCTGGGTAAGGGATGTGCCATAAGACTATACGTTAATATTATTAGTTAGTTATATTCTGTTAGTATATTGGTTATGGGTAATGTTTAATTCTGTGAGTAGACCACTCTGAAGGTTTATAATGTGACAGTGACTCCAATAGTTTACTCCAACATCCATTGTTCTGTAGTAACTGGATTAACTGGTAAACTGATTATTTTGTGTACATTATGTTTCTTACTGTGTGTATACTCACTGTATGGTAATTTGGTTTGCAGTCTGAATGTCTAATGTTTTCCTTGCCCCAGTTAGTTGAAGAACTATGTTTAGTTCCATCCTCCCATTGTATACTAATGTCTGTGATGTCATGTGTATGTCTTTTATAAGTCTGTGTTTTTTGTCAAATAAAGTAGTTCAATCTTGCTGTACCTAACTGCTAGATGTCCTGTCTATTTGGGTACAAAGAGCAAGGGTCCAGGAAAGACTTGCTGGGTGTGACGGTCCGTTACAGTATTTATTTATTTGGATTGTTTATATATACACATCAATTTATTTTAATTTGTATTCTTTAGGCCACTATAACATATGGCATGGAGATATCTTGTTCAAGATGGTATTACAGCTCTGCCAACTAGAATAATCCATGGATGTATCCATAAAAGTGAAAATCCACACTCAAATAATTGCATATATTAGAAATACCCCAAAAAGATATGCAATAGTGAATCAAAGAATAAATACAATTATACACTTTGAAAAAGAATAACAAAAACAATACTAACATTTTATATTTTTCAGCAACTTGATCTACTTGAAATAAATAAGAATAGGACAAGTAATAGTGTTTTCTATATAAAATTGAAGGTGTGTCAAATGAAACAGGTGACAATAAATGTAATCCCCTAGAGGGGAGCAACATTTTTTTTTTGCTTTTAGGATCTTTCAGCACAGCAAAGGATAAACTCCTGAAGTAGTATGGTTCTTAATTAATTAATTAATTAATTAATTAAATAAATAAACATATTGCACTAATACATTTTTATAAACATTGCATATTGCTGAATAAAAATAATAATAATGTTGTAAATGGGGACTAAATCTAAGATAAATATCATGCACACCACCTTTTTAAAGGGTTAAATACAGAAGATATGCATGATTTAGCCAGACAAATATAACTTCCTTTATTAAAAAAGAATATATATTTATTTAAAAACATATATATTTTCTAAACTTGTTCCTAAAAAAGAGACAAGTGTTAATAAAACAGCATTAAAATATAAAAACACCCAGTAAATATTCAATAAGTCTATACAAATTTAAAAAAAGATCAAAATCTTTATTTAGACATTTAGGATGTAATGTTTTAAGTTCAAATAACCATTTAATTTCGACTTGACCTACCTGTCTAACAAAATACCCTCCCCTCCAATTGGATTCAACTATATCTATACTCATAAAATGTAATAAACTTGAGTTACCTGCATGATGTGTTACAAAATGTGCTGGTACACTATTGTACATTAATTTAATATTTATATTTCTGACACGATCATTAATTTGCTAATGAAAATTCCGAATAGTGCGTCCAATGTATTGCCTCCAACAGGGACGGGTTAGCAAATGTATGACGTTCTTAGTATTACTAGTGATTAGTTATTTAACTTCATATTCTTTTAATGTCACACTAGATCTAAAAAGTAGTAATACTTATTTCTCTATTTGAAGTTACTATTTTGCAGTATTGGCATCTACCACACTTATGGAATCCCTTAAAATTGCCAAACGTAAAGCGTGGCTTTGGGATTCTAACAAAACTATCTGTTGAGGCCATTTTAAAATTGGGTAAGCCTCTAAATGTCAGTGTTTACTAAATCATTTTTAGTGAACCTTTTATGGCTGTTAAAATCTACCATAATGTTTAACCCCTTCCCACCTGTAGGACGTTCCATGCCGTCCTACTTTTTAGTGCCAAGATTCTAGTAGGACGGCATGGAACATCCTACATTAAAGAGCTTATCATGGCCCCCCGCGATGAGCTGTGTGTGGACCCTCTGCAGGGACTTGCAGAGGGTCCCCACTGTCAGGTCTGACACCGAAAATGGAGCCGACGCGGCTACATTTTACAGTGAAAACCTGCAAGACGGCATAGACCTTCCTGCATGTTAAAGCTTATTGCGGCTCTCTTTGATTAACTGTACTGAGGATCCCGCTGCAGGGACTTGCAGCAGGATCTTCAGTGCCAGATGAGGTAACATTGAGTGGCCTCATTCTGACATAAGAAATGTAGCGAACGCTCAAACCGAGCATCCGCTACATTTCTGACATCTCGGCATGCCCGAACTTCGGGGACATCACAAAGTATCGCGGGATGTCGGCAGGGACTGACAGGGTCTATAGAGACCCTTATCGGGTCCCTGCTTGGATGTTCCTGGCTGCCGATCACAAAGTGGAACAAAAAGACGACAATGGTGCTTTTGTCATGAAGGACCAAAGCACCATCGGTCGTGAAGAGGTTAATATATCCTCTGCTATTTGTTTATGTTTATTATTTGTTTTTCCAATTATACTTTATTCATATTTTCTTTTATAATTCACTTAACTTTGCACACTGAAAGTGAAATACACACATATTAAAACACACATCTCTTGCCATTCCTATTAACCTATGTATACAAATTAAAAAGATTAAAATAGAAATATTCAACAGGGAGACAGAAACAAGAAAACAAAATAAATAAATTAAAAATAAAAAGATATCTCCATCTCCCCATCTCAGGTCATGAATTATAGACCAATTTCCCTGATTAATCTAGATGTAAAAATCTATTCTAAAATTCTGGCTCAGAGATTGAATCTGGTCATTACTGATCTAATCCATCATGACCAAGCGGGATTCATGCCGGGGTGGTCCGCGGAGGCCAACACTCACCGGGTACTCAATATCCTAGAGACAATTAACCTACAGGTGATCCTGCCAGTCTTCCTTGCATTGGACGCAGAGAAGGCCTTTGATAGGGTCAGCTGGCACTTTCTTTTTGAGACCATGGGGGCGTTTGGCCTCTCTGGATCCTTCCTGCAATTCTCAAAGGCTCTCTATATATCCCCCTCTGCTAAGATGAAAGGCCCTTCCTTAACATCTACCCCCTTTACAATTCATAATGGCACGCGTCAAGGTTGCCCTCTGGCCCCTCTCCTATACGCATTAGCTATGGAACCCTTTGCCGCCGCAGTTAGAAAGAACCGACAAATCAGCGGTATAAAAATTGGTCCGCAGGTTCATGCGATCACCTTGTACGCAGATGACGTTCTAGTATCCTTGTCTAACCCAATGGAATCTATCCCAGCTTTGATGAAGGAGATCCATCAGTTCGGCTCTTACTCTAACTATAAAATAAACATATTAAAGACTCAAATTATACCCCTAAGTTTGGATAGAAGACAACTAACCACATTGGAAACTTTAGTGTACAATAACGCCTCTCCGGATAACATTGACTACTTGGGTGTTGTCTTCTGCCCAAAAGTGGAGCAAATAGTCGATCTTAATTATACCAAATTAAAGCAACAACTAAGAACCTTGTTAACAAAATGGAAGGGTCTTGAACCATCTTGGATGGGCAGGATTGCTATTTTGAAAACATATGTAGTTCCAAAGTTCGACGATCGGAGGTGAGCCGCGACCCCGCCCCCCCCCCTCCCCCTCGGGTACATGTGTGTTTTTTGTGGTTTGACTGTCTTGTCGTTTTGTGTACATCTCTTTCGTTGGGTACGTTTTATGTGGTTTAATTGTCTTGTCGTTTGGGTACGTCTCTCTCTTCTTTTCTCTTTGCCGAAAAATTATAAACGAAAAACAGAAGTACATAAGAAATAGAGGGAGAGCGGGGGAAAATAAGCAATGGACACAAGGATGACTAAAACCACACGAATTAGACTAATGGATAAATTAAACGAGTGGAGTCTGAGTGTTAAGAGAAAAAAAAGAAAAAAAAAAAAGAAAAAAAGATATGTAGTTCCAAAGTTTTTGTATTTACTATGGGCTATTCCCCTAAAAGTACCGCGAATCCACCTTAGGGACTTGGAGCTCCTGTTGGCCTCATATGTGTGGTGGGACGGCAGATCCAGAATCTCTAGGCGGATTTTAATGAGGGAGGTGGAGAGAGGAGGTCTGGGTTACCCGGACCCTTTCCAAATACATGATATAGCACAATTAGCCTGGAACACCAACAGGCCAAAACAACCACCATGGCTAAACATTGAAAGATACAAGGCCCACTGTTTGGATCCCTTTTTACTTCTATGGGTGACTCCTAAACAATTCGGTAAAATGGCTCCCCTGGGACAGATAATCAGCAATCTTGCTGTGTCCCTGTATGGGATGAGAAGAAGGTTCCATTTTCGGACCTCTTTATCAATGGCCTCCCCACTTGGAGTCATATCATGGTATTTATCGAACATAGATGTAGATATGTGGATTAACAAGGGGATCAAGACAATTGAAGACTTATTTTTGGGCCCTGACATATACTCTTTCTCCAACCTACAGAGAATGTATAATTTGGGGGATGCAGAATTATTTACATACATTAGAATAAGGCATTTTCTACGCTCAAATCTCCCGTTAGACTCCGATCGTTGGGATGATTTTTTAACTCTGTGACAATGGATGAATATGGCCTCACTTCCCAATCAGTATGTGTACAGGAGTACACGGAGTGAATTGGAGGCAAAGTCAGTGTATAATATATAAGCATTTAACATATAACAAAGATTGTATTACTAAGTATGTTGATAATTATGGATATGAAATTTACACTTTTTAAAAAAAAATATTACACATTAAAAAAGTTTATTTTTTGTCAAATTCACATGTCTAGTTCTTTTAAGATCAAGTAGTTATACAAGATAGAAATACTCTTTCTGTGCCCTTTGCTTTCATAATTACATAAATATATGTATATCTATTTCCTCCACTTTCTTCTTATTGCACAAATCTCCAATTTGCTGGTATTTGTAGAACTCTGCTTTATTTATTTGACAATGTTTAATGATTTCCAGAAAGGACATCTCTAGATTGTGAGTTTGTGAGTAGGGTTCTCTACCTCATGTACCAGTCTGTTTCTAGTTTGTCTAACTTAGTATGTAGTTCCCTTATATGCTCTGTACCTAACGTTACGTAAATTGTTAACACTTTATAAATAAATGGTAATGTATTGTAATGTAATACGTTGATTTTTATCCCTAATAACTTGTACATTTTTTATACCTTTATCCATCCAATTTTTTAATCTCATTTATGGTATCCGGACTTCCAGTTCCTGTAGTGGGATATAGCAAGACAGTTATTTTTCCAAGTATATACGGAGACCTCCATAGCATAAGACTAAGGTATATAATGTATATTACAAGACTTTTTCCACAAACCATGGCATAATCTATAAGGATAAGACTGTGAGTCTTCCAAATCCACCCATGCCATTGTATCTGGTAGAGCGTAACATTGTATTGTTTGTCGTATTTGTGCTGCAAAATAATAATATTCTAATCTAGGAAGTCCCATTCCTCCTCTATTGTGTGGGTTATGTAATAGTTCTGTTTTTATTCTAGATATATTCCCAGCATTGACAAAGTGGTTCAGATCTTTTTGTGCTTCTTGAAAACATGTCTTTGGGATTCTAAGAGGGAGTGTTCTAAAAACATACAGCATTTTTGGAACAAATCAGATAATTTTACTCCCAAATATTTAATAGAATCATTTCTCCAATCAAGTACAATTGGTTTGTATATTCTTTTTAGATCCTCCTTAGTGATACCAATTGGTAACGCTTGTGATTTTTGTGTATTTTTTTTTTGATAGGAGATTCTACCATATTCTTTAAGTTGGCACATAAGTGCAAAGAGTGACTCAGATGGTTATGTTAGTGAAATTACTATATCATCTGTAAACAACCTTGTTTAAATCTGTCCCACTTTTGGAAATGTTACTGCCTTTAAATCTATTATCAATGTGAATGTTTGTCGCTAAAGGATCCAAAGCCAAAACATATAATTGCGGTGACAGGGCACACCCCTGTCGAGTCTCATTAGTCACACAAAATCTCTCTGACTGCAATCCCTAATAAATAACCATTGCTGATGGCCATCCATACATTGCACGAATTGCTGAAAAGTATCTGTTACCTGCTTCTGCTAAAGATTTCAGATCTCCACATATTACACACCTCCCTTTATCATATATTTTATATTTTTTCATTACTGTTTCCACATAATTCATAGAATATACATTAGGTGCCTATATGTTCATGATGTTATAAAGTATATTATTGAGTTTACATTTGAAAACTCAATAAACTTCCCTCCAAGTCCACTTTCCTATTCAGTTCCTCAAATGCTTTAAAATTATGGATATAGATGAACACCCCAGCTTTTTTCATAGGTGAATAACTTTATGGTATTTTTAATTATACCACCAATTTTATTCCTTGCAAATTGGGTCTCTTTTTTTTTTTTAACTTTATTTTTCAAATTTTCAAATACATAAGTATTAAGAAATCTATAGGTAAGTATACAGAACGTATCATTCGGTATCTCATAGTATGCATGATAATACTTCTACATATATAAACATATAAATAGGACATTCAGCCAACTACAATCAGTCACAAATTCGGGACAAACATTTATAGACATAAAATTTGTGGAGACGTCTGGCAACCCTCAAACTTATCACTGCGTCATCGGGACTGGAGCAGGGGGAGGGGAGGGCGGCGGGCAGTTCCAAGCAATTACTTCAGGATGCTTATCAATTTGACCATTTTTCCCAAGTTTTTTTATACCTCTCCAATTCCCCCCTATTCAGAAAATACCCCTTTTCCATAGTACATTGTAAGTTTATTTGGTTCTTTACCACGGCCCAGTGGATATTTCCGCCTTTATTCCATCTTCTTGCTATGACAATTTTTACTGCTATAAGGATTTGAGTAACCAAAGGAACATGAACCTTATCAATTTTCCCCAAATTCTGGTGAAGTTGTGCTCTCCTAGGGGTATCCTCCACCCTTCTGCTACATACCGCCGAGATCGCTGAAAAGGCTTCCCTCCAACAATCCCGTAGGTTTTCACATTCCCAGAACATATGCAACAGAGTCCCTCTGTCCTTCCCACATCTCCAGCATATATCTTCTTGATTTAAGTTTATCTTTTTGAGCCTAACCGGGGTCAAATACCATCTATTGGCAACTTTGAAGTAGGTTTCTTGTAGGTTTAGACAATGTATGTGTTTCCTTACTTGGTTCCAGGCTTTATACCAACTATCCTCGTATATTCTTACTGGACTCTTGTTAGGGTTTAGGTCCTTTTCCCAACTTCCCCACACCGCGGGTGTTGGTTTTAAATATAACTGTCTTATAGCCCTAGTGCATTCCCTCAGTATCTTTTTCTTGGAATTGTTGTCAAATAAATCTATTATAAGCGGTTCATCCTCATGTCCCTTGTCTCTATAAATCCCATCCTGAGCGAAATGCTTAATTCTCAGGAATTTAAACAGATCCCCAGACGGGAGATTATATTTATTTCTTAGGATGTTAAAATCTACTATTCTATTTACTGCTTCTAAATCCGCAATTCTATTTATTCCTGCTTGCCTCCAATTTGTTATATCAAGATCTACTATGTTGAGTCCCAAGGATTCAATAGGTGCAGAAGGAAGAAGCTTATTATCCAGCCCACATCTTTTTTTTAAACTTTCCCCAAAAGTCCATCAAAGACGCAAGAGTCTTGCCTGTGAGTTTCCCACCCATATCTCGTTTTCTGAGGCCGTTCAGCCATAGTATGCATTCCAAATTATTCAGATCTGATATCTTTGTCTCAATTTGCCACCAATCCTTTCCCCTATTAGTGATCACTTGTATTTGGTTGACATGCATTAACATACTGGCCTCCCAAAGCTCTCTCATTGCCGGCATTCCTAGTCCTCCCTTGTTTGTGTCCATATATAATAAGTTGTTACTAACCCTTGGTCTTTTCCCCATCCAAATGAACTCCATTAGCTTTTTTTGTATCCAATTTTAGCGTGCCTGGTATCATCCTGAAGACATATAGCCATTTAGGGATGACATATGCCCTAATTGTATTTATTCGCCCCATCCACGAGATTGTGAGAGGCCTCCACTTATTAAAATTAATTTCCATCTCTCTACAAACTCTATTACAATTCAGTTCTAAGGAGTTTTTACCATCGGGTGGAATCAACAGGCCTAAATACTCTATCCCTTCTACCGACCAGTTAAATGAGTACTTTTTTTTGAGTTTTTGTTGTAAGTCCTCCTGCATCGCAATGCACATAGCCTGTGATTTTTCTAAGTTCAGCTTATAATTTGACATTAACCCATATTTATCAATCACTCTAAGCAGCCCCGGGATGGAGTTTTCTGGATCCCTCAGAGTAAGCAGAACGTCGTCTGCGTACATTGAGGTTTTATACTCCACTGACCCAACCATAATACCTTTTATCTCACTGCTTTGCCTAATAATATTTGCTAAAGGTTCTAAAGAGATTATATAAAGCAGTGGGGCCAGTGGGCATCCTTGCCTTGTTCCATTCTGAATCCGGAACCAGTTGGACTCTATATTCTGGCCAATCACCTTAGCCGTAGGGTTTATGTATAGGGCCATAATTGCATCCAACATGCCTGACCCAATGCCCATTGCCATAAGGGTTTCCTCTAGAAAAACCCAGCTGACCCTGTCAAATGCTTTCTCCGCGTCTAGTGACAGGGCCAGCATAGGTTCACCAGAGGAATTAGCCCATTCAACTAGGTCTAGGATTTTCCTGGTATTATCCCCAGCCAATCTATCTTGTATAAAGCCCACTTGGTCTTTATGAATTAACTCTCCAATGCAACTTTTTAGTCTATATGCCAATATGGCAGCATAAATTTTAGTGTCTGCATTGATTAAGGATATTGGGCGATAATTTATAATATTGGCATGGTCTTTCCCTGGTTTAGGAATAGGTAGTATTGCTGCCTGCATGGACTCTTCTGGGAACCATCTATTTACCATAATCTCATTAAAAAAAATTGTCAATTGGGGAGTCAATACACCTGCTAGTTTTTTATAGAAAGTTCCGGAGAACCCATCTGGCCCTGGAGCTTTATTGTTTTTCAGATGTTTAATTACGTTCCTGACTTCAGATTATTTTATTGGTATATCCAGGGAGGAGCTCTGGAGAGTAGTACGTTTTTGCAAGTTTGAGCTTAATGTATTCCTTTATCTGTCCTCTAGATATCCCCCTGTCAGGTATAGTGTATAGGGCTGAATAAAATGATTCAAACGCGGCTCCAATTTGTTTAGGAGAGACTGCCAGTTTAGTCCCATTTATAATCTTGGAAACTCTAGATTTAAGGTTTAGACCCTGGAGTTGTTTAGATAGTAGCTTCTCTGGTTTATTACCCATATAGTACCATTTCTGTTTCATACGGGTTAGAGTCCTATTTGCTCTTTCCATCAGTTTGTCATTTATTTCCTTCTGAATCAGTTTAATCTCGTTTTCAAGATTAGGATGGGCCAACTGTTTATTTTTCCTAGTTATATTTTGAAGTTTAACATAAAGTTCAGGTAGGTTGGCTTTTCGTTCTTTATTTATATATGCTTGTCTACTGATCAGGTTCCCTCTTGCTACACATTTATATGCGCACCAGACATTGGCCATTGAGATGTCGTCTGATTTATTCTCTTTAAAATATAATTCTGAAATATTTGCGAGATCCTTTATATATATATCATCGCTCAAAAGATGTTCATTTATTCTCCAGCTGGGTCTAATGTATTTTCCTTCCTCACTTAGTTCGCCTACTAGTGCAGCGTGGTCTGACCAGGCTATTTCTAGGATGTCTATTTTTTTACATAAACTTATCATTTGAGGCTGGACCAAGCAGAGATCTATTCTAGAGTAGGATTTATACCTATTAGAGTAAAACGTATAGTCCCTCTCCTCGGGATGTAAGGATCTCCATAGGTCATATAGTTTATATCTACCCATAAATTTATCAAGAGCGTCAGCCATACTAATAATTGATTTATCAATCTGTACTCCCTTAATTACTTTTTTATCCCACTCCACATTCGGAATACAGTTAAAATCCCCAGCCATAATCAATGTTCCCTGAATGAGGTCATGCACCTTCTGCATGAGCCCATTCAGGAAACCTACCTGTCTTTTGTTAGGGGCATATACATTTATAAATGTGTACATTTTATCATTTAGTTTGCAGGTTACAAATAAAAACCGGCCCTCTGAATCTTGTATTTTATGTATCAACTCATATTTGAGCTTTCCTGAGAACAACATAGCCACTCCTCTTTTCTTCTGAGAGGGCAAGGACGCAAATTCTATATGGGGATATTTACCAAATGACAGCTTTCTAGCAAAATCTATATTCCAGTGGGTTTCCTGTAACATGGCTACATCTATCTTTTGTTTGGACAGGAATTCTATAAGGGTTATCCTTTTTTGAGGTAAATTCATCCCTTGTACATTTAAAGACAGGAATTTATCAAACATGGTCACTCATAATTTGTTTTTATCCGCTTTCCCTCTACCAACCCGCAAATTGGGTCTCTTAAGCACATATAACATGTGCTCCTATCTTATTTACTTCCTCCAGTACCATTCTTCTTTTATGAGTTGTGTTTAAGCCCTTTAAATTTTGCGATATTATTTTAAAAATGCTATGGGGGAAGCAAAAGGAAGCCTTGTTTTTCCCTGGTACCAAAATAAAAACTGCCTACAGGGTCGCCCAAGGGGACAGAGGGCAGGGGGGAAGGAAACATAGAAACATAGAATGTGTCGGCAGATAAGAACCATTCGGTCCATCTAGTCTGCCCAATTTTTTTTTTTAATACTTTTATTAGTCCCCCGTTCCTGGTCTTATAGTTAGGATAGCCTTGTGTCTATCCCACGCATGCTTAAAATCCTTGACTGTGTTTACCTCTACCACTTCTGCTGGAAGGCTATTCCATACATCCACTACCCTCTCAGTAAAGTAATACTTCCTGATATTACTTTTAAATCGTTGCCCCTCTAATTTAAGACTATGTCCTCTAGTTGTGGTGGTTTTTCTTCTTTTAAATATACTCTCTTCCTTTACTGTGTTGATTCCCTTTATGTATTTAAATGTTTCTATCATATCCCCCCTGTTACGTCTTTCCTCCAAGCAACATGTTAAGATGCTTTAACCTTTCCTGGTAAGTTTTATCCTTCAACCCATGAACCAGTTTAGTAGCCCTTGTTTGAACTCTCTCCAAAGTATCAATATCCTTCTGGAGATACGGGCTCCAGTACTGCGTACAATACTCCAAGTGAGGTCTCACCAGTGCTCTGTACAATGGCATCTTCTTACTGCTAATACCTCTCCCTATGCAACCAAGCATTCTGCTAGCATTTACTGCTGCTCTATTGCATTGCCTACCTACCTTCAAGTCCTCTGAAATTATTACTCCTAAATCCCTTTCCTCAGATGTTGAGGTTAGGACTGTACCAAATAGTCTATATTCTGCTTTTGGGTTTTTACGCCCAAGGTGCATAATCTTGCACTTGTCCACATTAAATGTCAGTTTCCACTGCTCTGACCATTTTTCTAGTTTAGCTAAATAATTTGCCATTTGGCTTATCCCTCCATGAATATCATCAGCAAAAAGACATACTTTGCCAACAAGACCTTCTGCAATATCGCTAATAAAAATATTAAAGAGAATGGGTCCAAGTACAGATCCCTGAGGTACCCCACTAGTAACAAGACCTTGCATCTAATACACCCCATTGACTACAACCCTCTGTTGCCTGTCACTCAGTCATTGTCTCTCCATTTAACCCCTTCAATGTATTTTTGGGGATGTTATGCATGTGTTATACTGTATTTTTTCTTTTTTTCATTTAGTATACTCTTACAAACTATATATTGCGTCTTTATATAAACCTATGGCCTTCTGTTAATGCATATGTATCCATACAATATGAATTAAGTATAATACCTTTTAAATTTGCCACCTCCCTTATTTATAAATATGATTTTCATGCACATTCAGCTGTCCTTAATGGGTTAAGGCTCACAGTACAATGTTTGTTATAATATGTTCTTCAACATCTGAAGATCAATTTCCTAAAAGCTTCTCTGATCTTCTGGTTTCTTAGGCTATATATAATAGGATTGAAAAATGGGGTTCCTATTGTATACAGAAGAGATATAATTTTATTGACATTAGCTGATTGTTGTTTGAAGGGAATTATATAAATAGTTAGGAGAGTCCCGTAGTAGGTACTCACTACGATCAAGTGTGAGCTGCAGGTGGAGAAGGTCTTCTGCTTTCCGGTCGTGGAGGAAATTCCAGAGATTGTGATAAATATGCAAATATATGTGAAAACAATAAAGAAAAATGGTAAGAGGACACAACATATAGCTGTAGCAAGGTCTATGAGTTCTGGTATGGTGGAATCTGAACAAGACAGGTCAAGAACAGGAGCAAGGTCACAAAAATAATAGTCTATCACTTTTGGACCACAAAACTGCAAATTACCTATCAAGATCACCAAAGATAACATTATCATAGCCGGTATAATCCAAGGCCAAAAAAACAGGTGAAAAAGAAGCCTAGGACTCATGAGAGAAGAATAATTTAGAGGGTCACAAATGGCTACATATCTGTCATAGGACATCACTGAGAGGATAAGACACTCAGATATTGCAGAAACGCCATAAAAGTAAAGTTGAGTGATGCAGCTGGTAATGGATATTGTGCTTCCTCCGTTAATTATAATATGGAGCATGTTGGGGACCACATTTGTGGTAATGGAGATATCAGTGAATGACAACTGAGTAAGGAAGAAGTACATGGGAGATTTCAAGCTTGGAACTTTTGCCACCAGTATGATTATCAGCAGGTTACCGACCAATGTCAGTACATAGATTAAGAGGCCTATAGAGAACAGCAATGGGTTAAACATCTGGAGATTCTGAAATCCCAAAAGCAGAAATTCTGTTACTTGTGTTTGGTTTGATTCCGACATTTCAATCACTATTTGAATGTTTGTGTTTTCTTTTCACAGGGAAGCAATCAGAAATCAAGAATATCTTTAATGCTTATGTTGCTGTGTGTCAAGTATATTTTCTTTTCTTTATATGTGACCGTGG